>JAQMYF010040204.1:0-12395 GCA_030014195.1 Neosilurus mollespiculum
CTCCTTAGGCCACACCCTCCCTCATTACACAAATACACATCACCTGATATGCATTAAATCCAATAAGCATTCAAGTTGGAGTTGTAAATTATGGATAAAATGATATGGTCAAAATAATCACTTGCCTAATAATTGTGCACACACACACACACACACACACACACACACACACACACACACACACACAAAAGAAATATTAAATGTACAAGAAAGTGGATTACTCAAAAGCTGCTTTGTGGCCATTGTTAATACATAAAAATGAAAGTTGAACTTCTGTATTTAATATGCTTTTCTTAATCACTACCTTACCAAACAAGTTCATATTTAAATAATTTTTGCATTGGATATCCATGTGATACTATTATCTGTGTATTTAAGTAAAAATGTAGTTATTGAAATGTGCTAGGTAATAAATTACTTGTTTTCCTCCTGATATATTTATGTAAAACAATAACAGACTAATATCACTATTAGGACTATAGGAATTAAAAAAATAATAATAAATAAATAAATGAATTAATATTTTTTACCAACTAGACATATATAGGCTCACCTCAACACATGAGCTCTGGAACCACCCTCTCTAGAGGGGCTGAACCTTGTTTTATGCAGGAGTTGCTCATGTAGAGAGGTGCCCACATGTTGGATTTCTCTCCGTTTGACGAAAGGGTAATCCAGGTGCGGGGATGGGTCCTGGGTCCTGACTTTGTTTGTGCTTATGTTCAGAGTACCCACCCTTTTTAGAGTCCCTAGGGGTGTGCTAGAGGGCACTCCCCCTGGGGACTCCCACATCATCCTCGTAGACTTCAACGCCCATGTGGGCAATGACAGTGTGACCTAGAAAGGTGTGAATGGTAGGTATGGCATCTCCGATCTGAACCTGAATGGTCTTTCATTGTTGGACATCTGTGCTCATCACGGTTAGTCCATCACGAAAAACAAGCATAGGGGGTCCATAAACCTCAGTACCAGGACACCATAAATCATTCAATGATCAACATTGTAGTTGTGTCATTGGACTTGCGGCCACATGTTTTGGACACTCTGGTGAAGAGAATAGCTGAGCTGTCAACTAATCACCACATGGTGATGAGCTGACTTTGATGGGGGTGGCTGCCCTCCAGACCTGGGAGACCCAGGCGTGTAGTTAGGGTCTCCTGGGAACATTTGGCAGACATCCTGTCAGAAGGGCCTTCAACTCCCACCTCCATCAGAGCTACAACCATATCCCAATGGAGGCTGTGGACATTGAGTCTGAATGTTCCGGGTCTCCATTATAGAGGCGGCAGCCTGGAGCTGTGGCCGGAAGGTCATTGGTGCCTGTCGTGGGGGTAACCCCCAAACCAGGTAGTGGACACTTGTGGTGAAGGGGGCCATCAAGCTGAAGAAGGAAGTCTATCAGGTCTGTTGGCCTGTGGGACTCTCGAGCCAGCGGATGCGTACTGATGGGCCAGACATGCTGCAGCTTGGGCTGTCGCTGATGCAAAATGTCAGGTGTGGGAGAATTACGCTTAGGGCCTGAAAAAAGACTATTGTTTGGCCTCAAAAAGGTTCTGGACCACCATCCGATGCCTCAGGAGGGGGAAGTAGTACTCCACAAACAATGTTTACAGTGGAAGTGGGGAGCTACTCACCTTGACTGGGGATGTTGTTGGGAGATGGAAGGAATACTTCAAGGACCCCCTCAATCAAACCAACATGCCCTCTGTGGAAAAGGAAGAGCCTGGATTGGCAAACCAGGGTGGTAGTTTCCCTTTTTAAAAAGAGGTATCGGATGGTGTGTTCCAACTATAGTGGGATCACACTACTCAGCCTACCTGGGAAAGTTTGTTAAGGAGTACTGGAGAGGAGGATCCGACGGATGGTTGTACCTTGGATTCAGGAGGGACATTGTGGTTTTCATCCTGGCCACATCACTCTTGACCAGCTCTGCATGAGAGTTTGCCCAACCTGTCAATATGTGCTTTGTGGACTTGGAGAAGGCTTTTAACCATGTCTCTCAGGCTATCTTGTGGGGTGTGCACTGGGAATTTTGTATATTGGACCCATTGCTATGGGCCATTCAGGCTCTGTATTGCCGCAGTAAGAGTTGGACTTCCCCAACGCTGTCCTTCATCACTGGTTCTGTTCTTAATATTTATGGACAGAATTTGTAAGTGTGTGTGAAGCGGCCAGGATGAGAATCAGCACCTCAAAGTACGAGGCCATGGTTCTCAGACAGAAAAGGGTGGAATGCACCCTCTGGGTCTGGAATGAGGTCCTGTACCAAGTGGAGGAGTTCAAGTATCTAGGGGTCTTGTTCATGAGTGAGGGAAAGATGTAGTGGGAGATTGACAGGTGGATCAGTGCAGCCTCTGCTGTAAAGTGTAAAGAGCTTATACTGGTTTGTCGTGACCCTCACCTATGCTATAGCTTTGAGTAGTGACCAACAGAACAAGATCGCGAATACAAGCAGCTAAAATGAGCTTCCTTCACAGGGTGGAAGGGCTCTTCCTTACAGATAGGGTGAAAAGTTTGGTCATCCAGGAGGAGCTCGGAGAAGAACTGCTGCTGCTTCGCATTGAGAGGAGCCAGTTGAGGTGGCTCAATCATCTGATTAGAATGCCTCCTGAACGCCTTCCTGGTGTGGTGTTTTCGGCATGTCCAACCAGAAAGAGACCCCCGGGTCGGCCCAGAACACACTGGAGAGACTATGTCTCTTGGCTGGTCTGGGAACACCTCGCTCCCCCCCTCCGGAAGGGCTGGAGAAGGTGGCTGGGGAAATGGATGTCTGGGCCTCTCTGCTTAGGGTGCTGCCCCGCGACCCGACCCCGGATTAAGTGGAAGAAGACAAAGATAAAGATGCTGATTTAACATTTAAATTTAACATTTCAATTTAACATTTCACATTTAGATTTAACATTTAGATTGGACATGCAAACATTTTCTTAACCATTACATTTATATAAGCTTTAGATTTAATTTTATATCAAATTTGAGGAAAACATGCTTGTTAGACCTGCTACCAAGAAACTGATAGACCCAAATGAAGGACAGACACACTGGAATATGGTGAAAGCAGTGCTCCCTTATTTAAGGTGCTCAGGGGTAAACAAGGTGTACGAAGGTGCTGTGGAAAGGGTGGCGGGATCGCGGTGCGGCTATGAGAAGCACAATTCTCTGTGATGGCACAAGATGATCTGGCAGGGAGCCAGGGGAAGACGCCAAGCCTTTATCCAGGAGCATATTCCCTGATAGGGAACAGGTGGGGATGATCAGGGCAGAGCCTGTAATTACCATCCGGGCCGGAGAGAATCAGGTGACCTGGACAGAGAAAGAGCCAGAACAAAACATGAGATAACATGATTCACCGCCCCTGGCGGGTTCTTACAGTACCCCCCCCCCTCTAGGACCGGCTCCTGACAGGCCTGCATTGTTCGGATTCCGCTTGTAAAAATCGTCAATCAAACTCCAGTCCATGATGAAGCTTGCGGGTATCCAGGAGCGCTCCTCAGGTCCATAACCCTTCCAGTCCACCAAAAATTGCCTTCCCCAGCCCCTCTTGCGTACCGCCAGGAGTCTCTTAACAGCGTAGACTGGTCCACCGTCTACAATCCTGGGTGGCGGCGGGGGCTTGGTGGAGGGCACCAGCTGACTCTCTCGGACTGGTTTAAGCCTGCTGACGTGGAAGGTCGGGTGCACACGGAGGGACCTGGGGAGTCTCAGACGCACAGACACAGGGTTAATAACTTTCTACACAGGAAACGGACCGACAAACCTGGGAGCCAGCTTCCTGGAGTGGACCCGCAGGGGAAGGTCCCGGGTGGATAACCATGCCTGCTGGCCGGGAGCGTAGGTCGGTGCCGGATGGCGACGACGACCAGCCACAGTCTTCATGCGCGTCTGACCCCTGAGGTGAAGCCGCCTGGCCGCGGCCCAAATCTTCCGGCATTGCCTAACCAAGGCATGGGCCAAGGGGACTGTTTTCTCATTGGCCGGGAATAGGGGCGGTTGGTACTCGTGGGCAGCCTGGAAAGGGGAGAACCCGGTGGCCGTAGTAGGGAGCGAGTTGTGGGCGTACTCCACCCAAGTGAGGTGCTCGCTCCACGTGGATTGGTTCTGTGAAACCAGGCATTTCAGACAGGTCTCCAGGTCCTGGTTCAGCCGCTCCGTCTGGCCGTTGGACTCGGGGTGGTAGCCAGAGGACAGGCTGACAGTTGCCCCCAAACAATGACAGAACTCCTTCCAGAAACTGGTTCAACAGGATATGAATTGTGGTTCCCGGTCAGAGATGACATCTGTGGGGAGGCCGTGTATCCAGAAGACTTGGGTGATCAAGATACGGGCAGTCTCCTTGGCTGAGGGCAGCTTGGGCAGGGGGATGAAGTGAACCATCTTCGAAAACCGGTCAACCACCGTAAGCACCACCGTATTACCCCTTGAGGGCGGCAGGCCTGTGACGAAGTCCAAGGAGATGTGCGACCATGGACGATGCGGCACCGGTAACGGCTGGAGGAGCCCCATCCAGGTCTGTTGTGGTGTCTTGTTCCTGGCGCAGACCGGGCATGCCCCGACATACGCCACCACATCCTTGGCTAGAGACGACCACCAAAACCGTTGCTTGATAACAAACATAGTGCGTCTCACCCCCGGGGGACAGGATAGCAGGGAAGTGTGCGCCCAATGTATCACCTGCAAGCGCAGTCTCTCCGCTACAAACAAGCGATTGCGCGGGCACCAGTCAGGAGAGGGTCCCTCACGCCCCGCCTGTTTAACCACCTCCCCGATCTGCCAGGAAACCGCTCCCACCATCCGGTCGGAAGGTAGGATGGGTTCCAGTTCCTGGGCAGACGGTTCTGATTCCCACACCCTGGACAGCGCGTCTGGCTTGGTGTTCTGTGAGCCCGGCCGATAGGAGAGGGTAAACTGGAACCGGCTGAAGAAGAGGGCCCATCTGGCTTGTCACGAGTTCAGTCGCTTGGCTGACCAGAGGCATTCCAGGTTCTTATGGTCCGTCCATACCAGGAAGGGCTGGTCCGCCCCCTCCAGCCAATGCCTCCATTCCTCCAAGGCGACCTTGATAGCCAGCAGCTCCTGATTCCCGACGTCATAGTTGCTCTCCGCCGGGGACAACTTGCGGGACAGGAAGGCACAGGGGTGAATCCGGTCGTCTTTGGGGGAGCGCTGAGACAGGACTGCCCCTACCCCAACGTTGGAAGCATCTACCTCAACAATAAACTGCTGCTTGGGGTCAGGAATCTTCAGTACTGGAGCAGTAGTAAACAGCTTCTTGAGTCTCCGGAAGGCCCCCTCCGCCTCCGGGGTCCACTGGAAAGAGACCTTGGGAGAGGTTAGTGCATGCAGGGGCACTGCCACAGAACTGAAATTCCGAATGAACCTCCGATAAAAATTTGCAAACCCTAAGAATTGCTGTACCTTTTTGCGTGACGTGGGGGGCGGCCAGTCTGAAATGGCGCTGACCTTCTCAGGGTCCATCCGGACATGGTTAGGGGACATGATGAACCCCAGAAATGAGACCGACGTAGCGTGGAACTCGCACTTCTCCGCTTTCACAAACAGTTGATTCTCCCACAAACAGCTCAAGACGTGACGGACGTGGTGCTGGTGAGTAGCAAGATCTGGAAAAAATACGAGTATGTCGTCAAGGTAGACAAAAACGAAGTCATTTAGGTACACACGTAGTACCTCGTTGATAAACCCCTGGAAGACGGCGGGGGCGTTGGCCAGCCCGAACGGCATGACTAAATATTCGTAGTGGCCCGTGGGTGTGTTGAATCCGGTCTTCCACTCGTCTGCCTCGTGTATCCTGACCAGGTGGTATGCATTCCGCAGGTCCAACTTGGTGAATACCCGGGCCTGCTGGAGTAGCTCGAACGCGGAGGAAATGAGGGGAAGCGGGTACCGGTTCTTCACCATAATGTTGTTCAGGGCGTGATAGTCTATGCAGGGCCGGAGTGAGACGTCCTTCTTTTCCACGAAAAAGAAGCCCACTCCGGCCTGCAAAGAGGACGGGCGGATGATGCTGGCTCGCAAGGAGCTCTGGATGTACTGATCCATGGCTTTCTTCTCGGGACCCAAGAGTGAGTACAGTCGGGCCTTGGGAATGGGAGCTCCGGGCAAGAGGTTAATAGCACAATCCCATGGGCGATGGGGTGGGAGAGACATGGCCCTGGACTTACTGAAGACCTCCTTGAGGTCGTGGTAGCATGGGGGAACCCTGGAGAGGTCCGGGTAATCACTAGGGTCTGGTTCCCGCACCCGCTCCATCCCCTCCCCTGGGGAGTGGAGAGCCGATAGGGACGACGCACGACACGTGGAACCGCAGGCGGGGTCCCAACTCCTAATCATCCCTGTTTCCCAGATGACGTGGGGGTTGTGGGCCCTTAGCCATGGGAACCCCAGAACAAGGGGGTGATGCGGGCACTTTAGAAGGTGGAAGGAGATGTGCTCGGAATGGACCCCACCAATAGTCATGAGCAAGGTCTCCGTCCTGTGGGTGACCCGGCTGAGGAGCTGATTATTTAGGGCTTGGGCGGAGACAGGCTGGGAGAGTGGTACCTTTCTGATCCCCAACCTCTTGGCCAACGAACTATCTATCAAACTCTCGTCCGCCCCTGAGTCGATGAGGGCCTGTAGAGAGACAACTTTGTCCTGGATGAGCAGAGTAACTGCAGTTAACGTGCATGGGGAGAAGTATGTGGGTGTTTCTGGGCTTACCTGGGCATCCTTTCCAGCCCGCGTACCGGTCCTCTTGGCTGGACAGGAGACAGCTTGGTGGCTGGCTTGCCCGCAGTAGAAACAAGCCCCCTCCTTCTGACAGCGCTGGCGTTCCTCTGGGTCTAATCGGGCTCGGCCCAGCTGCATCGGCTCTTCCAGTACAGAAGGGGGCGCTCGCTCCGCGACCGGCGATGAGGACAGCAGTAACCCGCGAAGAAGCTCCCGGCAAGCGGAGGTCCCTCTGGCAGCATGGCGGCGCTCCACTTCTCTCTCCCGAAGCCGATTGTCAGTGCGAACCACGAGGTCCACCACGTCCTCAAATTCGGCCGGGATCTTAAGTGGAGCCAGATGATCCTTTATCTCGCTGTTAAGCCTGCTGACAAAGGCGTCTGTGTTGGCCGGGGTATTCCATCCGCTGTCAGCGGCCAGCGTGCGGAATTAAATAACATAATCAACAACCCTCCGGGAGCCTTGGCGCAGCTCGAGCAGGGCTCTCGATGCATCACACGCCCGAGAGGAGTGATCAAACATTCGGGTGAGTGCACTCTTAAACTGTTCATAGTTCTGGCATAACGCTGCGCCTTGGGCCCACTCCGCGGTGGCCCATGCTGCCGCTCTTCCAGAGAGGTGAGAGATCATGAACGCCACCTGGGCAAACGCGGCCGTGTCGTTCTGGAAATGCAGCTCACACTGGACTAGGAACAAGCGGGACTTCCCGGATTCCCCCGAGTACTTGTCCGGTGGAGCGAGGCGAACAGGACGAGACGGGAGGGTTGTGGGCGGCGGGGCGCAGGCTAATGGTAGAGGCTCCGGCGGGGTTAGCGGGGGTGAAACCAGTCGTTCCAGGCTAGCAGTGAGCTGACGCAGTTGGGAGCTCAACTGGTTCACCTGGGTCCAAACTTCCCGCAGGAAACGGTCCTGGCGGTCGGCCAGTTCCTGAACACCAGTAGCCACGGTGGCCAGCTGGGTGTCGTAGGACTGGATCTGTTGCTCCTGGGTTTTGAGTGCCTGGATGAACGGATCCCTGTCCGCTGGGTCCATGCTGGCTAGATCGTAATGTTAGACCTGCTACCAAGAAACTGATAGACCCAAATGCAGGACAGACACACGGGAATTTGGTGAAAGCAGTGATCCTTTATTTAAGGTGCTCAGGGGTAAACAAGGTGTACGAAGGTGCTGTGGAAAGGGTGGCGGGATCGCGGTGCGGCTATGAGAAGCACAATTCTCTGTGATGGCACAAGACGATCTGGCAGGGAGCCAGGGGAAGACGCCAAGCCTTTATCCAGGAGCAACTGATGGGGAACAGGTGGGGATGATCAGGGCGGAGCCTGTAATTACCATCCGGGCCAGAGAGAATCAGGTGACCTGGACAGAGAAAGAGCCAGAACAAAACATGAGATAACATGATTCACCGCCTCTGGCGAGTTCTAACAGTGCTAAATATGAGGAAGATGAGCTATATATTTGAAAAATGTATTAGCTAAACCTTTTTAATCAATTTTTTACATTTGGTACCCCATAGTCTATTTGGATATCTTATACCTGTTAATTAGCAACAAGGAGTTCACTAAGATTATGTAGTGCAAGACCATTCAGTGCTTTGAAGGTTAAAAGTAGTATTTTATATTGGATGTGAGTAAAAACTCTTGCCGCTGCATTCTAGACTAACTGGAGCTTGTTTATGCACCTATTAGAATATCCAGACATGGATTACAATAATATAAACTTGAGTTAACAAAAGCATGAGCAAGTTTCTTGTTTTCTTATTTCCTATTTTAGTAATATTTCTGGGATGAAAGCAGGCTATCTGTGTAATATTATCTACACGAGCTCCAAATGAAAGACTAGGGTCAATAATCACACCAGTCAACATTCATGAGCACAGAACCATCTTTTCTAGGCCTCATTGGTCCCTGGTCTTGGTTGATATGTGAAGGACGAAGCAGATTCGATCAGTTCCCAATTGAGTAATTTAATTAAATAAATCAAAATAATTACAATACATGTGATATTGCATGCCGCGTTTCACAAAGTCTTGGCCAATCCACCATACCCAGCGACCAGACAATGTAAACCCTGTCTTGTCTCGGGTTCCATGTCTTTATGTCATTTCCAGCTTGTTGACTGTGTGTGTGTGTGTGTGTGTGTGTGTGTGTGTGTGTGTGTGTGTGTGTAAGAAAATACACTGAAATAGAATCTCCACCCAAACTGATGCTCTTCCTAACATATAACCTTTAACCTCTAGCATAGCCATTATATGTCTGCAGTCAAACATGGGCAAACACGACATAATTGAAAGCATACACCATTACACAGACACTATGCAAACAATACACTCGATAAAAGTTGACAGATTTACAGAGGTGAAGACTGTTTTGTTCATGTGAAATAATTTGAGAGTTTTCTATGCCCATTAGCTTGTCTGAGTTAGTGTTTATATAGCTGAACTCCTTTTGATGGAATGTGTTCGTTTTACACAAATGCAACATGCAAACAGAAAAAAGTACAGAAAGCACTTCAAATAATAAATAAAAGAATATAAATTTTAACACGTAAAAGATAATATGATTTTATAAATAGAATGTCAATAAAATGTCTAGAAATACTAAAAAACTGCATTATTCATGATATGGAAGGGTGTAAAATTCAGCTTCATCTTCACTAGAAAGAACATTACAGTAAGATTCTTCTTACATGTCCAAGCATATTAAGAAGTTGTGATCCCATAAAGTTGTGCAGGGTTTGTAGAAGAAATGTTTATTTATTTATTTATTTTAAACAAATTTGTTTATAACTACTCAAAGCTGCTTTGCGACAAGGTCAATTGTAAAGAGTGCTATATAAATAAAACTAAATTTTATTAAATTGATGAAACCATGAAACAGCACTTCTGGAGGAGATAGGGGCAGCAGTGGAAGCTTGACACAGCTGGGGTCTGTAAACCAAACTTTCTGATCAGTAACCTTTTAACCTGCAATTATTTAGGACTTACAGTTGTGGTATAACCAACCGGACTACATGTTAGACTGTAATGGAATTTTTCTTATATGATTTGTATTCTATGGTCTCACCCAAATAAGGATGGGTTTCCCTTTTGAGCCTGGTTCCTCTCAAGGTTTCTTCCTTGTGTCAACTGAGGGAGTTTTTCCTTGCCACTGTCGCTGCGGGCTTGCTCATTAGGGATGTGTAGGGGGTTGTAGAAAAATTCTTAGATTTCTCCTTAAAATAATTTTACTATGTAAAGCTGCTTTGTGACAATGTCAATTGTTATTATTAATATTATTATTTTTATTATTATTATTATTATTATTAATATTATTATTATTATTATTAACTTTAAGCCAGGAGTGATGATTAATGATTAAGATTGAAACAGTAGCCTGGCTTTCCTGGTTATACATTGGCATTTGAATTTGTTGGCAGTAAAGGTGGGGCAGAAGCTGATGACCAGGTTTTTAAGCTGTTGAGGTCATCATGAAGTGATGAGTCTAACAATGATTTGATTGCCTTGAAAATCTTAGCAAACATAGTGACTTCGTCAGATGTAATGACTTTAGGTAAATCGTTTACATACAGTAGACATGCCGCTGGACCAAGGATGGATCCTTAAGGTACATCAGAAGAAACAGGAAGAGTATTTAAAGCTGCTCCAAGCACAGTTATATGTTGATGACAGTCAGAAATAGGTTGCCGCCAAAGCCAGAAGTTTGCAGCTTGTGTAGTGATTGTTAATGGTTGACTTTGTCAAAAGCTTTTATTCAGCTGTTGTTTTTTGATGGTTGCTGGGGATCGTCGTGTGTTTTTTCAATTCACCACTGATGCTGACAAAATCACATTGTGATCATCTAAGGCACAGAATTGCATTATTTCAGTCTTTTAGATGGTATGTATTAAGAAACTACTAACATAAAGGTGTTTTTCTATCTATGCCAGTCATCATTAACATTGGTGTGAATTTTGTTTGAGGAAAGATTTGTTGTGGAGAGTATATCTTACAAGTCTTCTTAATAAAGTGTTAGTAATGACTATAGTAATTGTGAGGTTACGGAAATTGTACTAAAGTAAAGTAATATTAAGATAGTTGTTTACATAGACAGGAACTCTCCAATAGATCTAATGTTAGGGTCTAATTTATTAACTAGAAGTTCATCTTCATCTTCAAGTTAGACAGAACTTGTGTGTTTGCTCCACCAGTCAGTACAAAAACAATGCAACAACGAAAGATATGCAAATTCCACACAGAAACGCTCTTACCAAGCCTGGGACTTGAACCCAGGAACTTCTTAGTGTAAGGCAGATGTGCTAACCACTATGCCACCATGGTGCTTCTTTTGGAACAAAAATAAACTGTATTAAAATCAATTTAAAAAATAGTAAATGGATTAGGAATTATTAATGATGAGTAAGGCAATTGAGGCAAATTTAGAAAATCCAGTTTATACTCAATAAATTAAAATGAATTAAAATAAATACAATTATTGTATAAGATTATTGTTTTTTTTATTATTCTAAAAATATCTTTTCTCAACTATTTGTACCTAATAAAAAAATATAGCTTATCTTATAAGCATTGTTTGATGAACAAAATAATAATAAGCATTTGTGTCAGTAATGGCTCTCCATTTAGGGTTTCACTAGAGGTAAGGTAACAAACACTGTCCAATCTGCGTATGTTTATGAAGAATACAATTTTTTACAACCTGAATCAACACTCTCAGACACAGACCATAAAATTGACCGTAAAATACC
Source organism: Neosilurus mollespiculum (assembly GCA_030014195.1). Classification (NCBI taxonomy): domain Eukaryota; kingdom Metazoa; phylum Chordata; class Actinopteri; order Siluriformes; family Plotosidae; genus Neosilurus; species Neosilurus mollespiculum. The sequence continues at coordinate 11,467 of JAQMYF010040204.1, forward strand.
GTCAATTTTGGCTGCCAACAAAATACCGTAAATTTAATGGTGGCCATAAAACAAAATTATGGCAATTCACCGTAATTTATATATGCCAACGTATTCTTGAGAAATTGGCACCATATTTTTTACGGTAATGTACCATAAATTTTATATAGAAGGTATCCTCGAGAAATTACCAGAAAATACAGGTAACGCTGACAGCGTACTTCCCTATCAGAGCATCACTGTTTTTCGAATTACAGTGTTACTGTCACTTCAGGGGTCTTATTTTCTTAATAACATACAGATAACAAGAGATACTTAAATATTAAATGTAATATTTATCAAAGTAAAATGGCAGAGGGCATACACATATAGACACACTTTCACATATTCATACACATGGGTCTCGTTAGAGTCATGGCAAAAAGTGTTTAATTCACAACGCAAGAGATTTAAATCCATTTTCAGGTGTTTATTTAGACTTTAGGAAAAGAAAAGCATACAATAAATCACACAGAAGAAACAATCAATCACCAAGAAAAAAATCTTGGACGTCGAACCAGCTCTGCAATTGGCTTATATTGTGGCCATTCCACTCTGATTGATCATCCTCTAGCTCTTGACTCTGATTGGTCCCTCAACAAGTCTCGACATGTTCCGAGGCCTCCCTTCGCTTAGGACGGCCGTTTCTTTTCAAGGTCCGACATTTTGTTCCAATGTTCCGTGTTCACGGACAGTCAAGCAATACTTGTATAGAGTGAAATGGGCCCTACATAAAATAATCTTATGCACTTCAGTGAATAAACTTCTCATACAATAGTCATATAAATCATCCAATAATCAAATAGTGCAGTAAATCATACAATTGTTCTTCTCTAGGTATAATCATTAACAATTTAAATATATATTTCATTAGAGATGACTTCATTGGACAGTTCTCCATTTCAGGATTA
>JAQMYF010040205.1:0-12389 GCA_030014195.1 Neosilurus mollespiculum
CCTGTGTTTCCCTGACACTCTCCCCCTGCAGGTCTCCCTCAGCCTGGCCCTCCTCCTCCTCCTGTGTTTCCCTGACACTCTTCCCCTGCAGGTCTCCCTCAGCCTGGCCCTGGCCCTCCTCCTCATCCTCCTGTGTTTCCCTGACACTCTCCCCCTGCAGGACTCCCTCAGCCAGGCCCTGCTTTTTGCCGTGCTTCAAGGGGGCCGCACTGGGTCTGATTGGACTGTTTTATAACACACACATTTTCCCGGCTGGACCAGCCCCAAAGTACCTCGGCCCACCGGGAAAACTCCTGGTAATCCTGATTGCCAGTCCAGGCCTGCATTACAGTAATATTTAATATTATATATTTACTGTGGGGCAGCACGGTGGCGTAGTGGTTAGCACGTCCGCATCACAGCAAGAAGGCCTGGGTTTGATTGCCAGCTCAGGGCGTTTCTGTGTGGAGTTTGCATGTTCTCCCTGTGCTTGTGTGGGTTTCCTCTGGGTACTTTGGTTTCCTCCCACAGTCCAAAAACATGCACAGTAGGCTAATTTTCTGTTCCAAATCGCTTGTTGCTTGGTTGTGTGAGTGTTGGCCCTGCAATAGCCTGGTGAACTGTCCAGGGTGTACCCCACCCTCGCCCAGAGTTGACTGGGATGGGTGCCAGCCTCCCCGCAACCCTAATTAAAAATAAGCGGCTTAGAAAATGAATGAATATTTACTGTGAATTAGTAATTTTAACAAACAATTTAGTTAATTTCTGAATCAACTTTTGAGAAAACAAGTATAAAGTGAAAGTGTTTCTGTCTCAGACTGCATTCCTTACCATTAACTTATCACCAGCATTCTGATCACTCAAGCACAAAACAGCATGATGAGCCTCTCTGATAAGATACATGCATGTCATCGCAGCTACAGTTGATAAAACACACACACACTTCAAAGAGATAAAAATTAAATATATTTTCAGATGAGCCTGATTTTCACTCTGCCATTGTGTTGCAGTGTTAACAGAAACTAAAGTACATGTCATGTTAACAGACCCTCTGACTATGGTATATGAGTGGCAGGAGGAAAAGGCATATTGCTTTACTGACACACAGGTGTTAAAGGTTTCTCCTTTTCATTGGTAACCTGGTTTGTACACTTTATGTCTATGCTTACTGGTGCCGAATAAAAATGTTTAGGGGGAAAAACCTCTCGCAGCTAGAGCATTATCTTTTAATCACTACAATGGCATTGAAAAGTGTTCACCCCGTGGCATTTTTCCAACTTTGTTGCCTTATAACCTGGAATTAAACTAGATATTTGGGGGGTTATGTGTCAGTCTACACAACATGCCAGCAACCTTGAAGATGCAAAAAAAAAAAAAAAAAAAAAAAACCCAAAGAAAACTTGACCATGCATTATTACAAAAGATCAATTTTCTTCCACTTATCCATGGTCAACTTGTGGAAGCAACAGGTCTAGGAAGGGAACACAGGCATCCCTATCCCCAGCGACACTCTCTAGCTGCTCCTGGGGGATCCCAATGGGTTTCCAGGTCAGAAAAGATATATGATCCCTATAACAAGTTCTGGGTCTGCCCCAGGCCCTCCATCCAGTTGGACGTGCCCAGAACACCGCCAAAGGGAGGCAACCAGGAAGCATTCTAATCAGTTGCCGAGCCACCCTATATGCGAATATGATATATTTGGTTATATAGATACCTGATGGCTTGCAACAACGATCTCAATACCTGGACTTCTTCAGCACCCCCACAAAATTCCCCAGGGGATTCTTCAAGTTCACAAAACACATGCAGACTGGATGGTCAACCCCCCATGATCTCCTTTGCAAGGGTAAAGAGCTGGTCAGAGCCTCCTCTCCAACACCCTGGAGTAAACTTTTCCATGGAGCATGAGTAGCGTGATCCTCCGATAGCTGGAACCTTTTTAAAAAAGGGACAACCACCCAGGTCTGCTGCTCCACAGGTGTTGTCTTGGACCTCCATGTGACATTGAAGAGGCGTGCCAACCAAGACAGCCCCATAGCATCCAGACCCTTCAGGATATTGTGGTGAATCTCATCCACCCCCTGTGCCCGGCATCTGATTGACCTCTGCCAGGGTAATGGCCTTACCTTCCCATGTCTTTTGACACTGCCTCCTCAGAGGAGTATATGGTGGCTGGACTGAGGAGATCCTTGACCACCACTTAACTATGTCCCCAGTATGGGTTAGCAGTTCCCCACCCAAACCATGCATAGCCTGGGACAGACGCTGCTTTCCCTTTTTGAGCCAATGAATGGTTTGTCAGAACTTTCCTGAGGCCAACTGAAAGTCCTTCTGTGACAGATGAAGCTGCAGCCCTTTTGGCCACTCAAAACCTGTCAGCTGCCTCAGGAGACCTCTGGGACAACCAAGCCCAAAAGTCTCCTTCTTCAGCTTCCTTCACCACTGGTGTCCACCAGTAGGTTCTCCTGGAAGCTGCATCCACAATGGAGGCCCTGTAAATGGACCATTCAGTTTCCATGTTGGCAACCCCCAGGATGTGAAAGAGGTGCTGCGGGGGGTGTGAGTTGAAGATCACATGGACGGGGATCTCTGTGAAACATTCATGTGGTGACATCACGTGACCTCATCTGGCAAAATGAGTTGGAAGTCACAAGTACCACTTCCTAGATACAGGCCAAAATACATGAAATTATTGATTTTGTTGTTTTTTCTCTGATTTGATAGCAGATGGTCCAACCTCTAAACTTGGCAGAAAAGACCCGGAAATAAGCATAAAATTGTCTACATTTAACACATTTTGATCACGCTTTCACTGGCGATACCCCCATCATCCTAATACTTCCTGACGTGGGGGAATCTCCACTTTCTATATATGAAAGTTAGAGCTAATCAGAGTGCTCTAAAACTTGTAAACATACCTGCCTTGTTACTATGCAATGGCCAGTGACCCAGCCATGACCCATAAATGAGCACGCTGATTGGCGTAGCCGTAAGCGCATGCCATATTGTGTGTAACAAACAGTAATAACCGCATCCAGTTTACTTGCATCGGTTATCGAATCCTGTATCAAAAAGTGTGAAATTTCGCATTATTTACGATTATTTGGATCTACAACTAGTGAAACAATTGTATGGTTTGTAGAGATTTATTCAATGCCTGATCATGTATAGGGACAATGGCTCTGTTGAAACACCATCAAGCTGCAGGAACATTGAACCTGCGATCCGACTTGGATCTGTGCAACTTACATTCAGTGGCTGGTCAACAGCAATGGACCAATTTTGTGAACAATTACTTTGGTTCTGATGCCCCAGTGATACCTCAGATTCTGAAAATGATGACAGTGATGATGAAAGTTTGTTTGGTGAGCAAAGTGTGCCCATGGCACATCCTTTGATGACAGTTAAAATGACATTGGACCAGATAGTGATGATGAAGTGCATGTACATGATGATGTGCATGGCTTGCATGCAGCACTGGAGATTGAGTACTTAGTGGTCAACAGAATTGGCTAACCTTTGCTAGTCATGTGTTATGTGATCATAGTCTTAGTAGTGTTTATTACAAGGGCATAAACTGCTGTTTAAATTATTTTATAATGCAAACTGTTGAAATTTTCACAATATCTAAGTAGAAAAACTTAGAGACACACAGGACAGTGATAGTGTTCAGTGACAGTTATCAGTTAAGTGTCTGTTTCAAGTGATGCCTGTCTGAAGTACCATTACTTTATGTTGTACTTTATGTCCCTGTGAGTGGTACAGATAATTGAAGTTTAATAAATGAAATTTAAATTTGAATTCGGACAGCTCCTTTACTTCATTTTCTCTTACAATTATGGGAAATGATGTAATCAAACGACCTACCAAGTTTTATGTCAATAGAAGGAACATAACCCAGTGCTAAAGACATTTGAAGGATACTTTATCAGAACAATCCCAAAACTTTAAGTGCATTTTTCTGTTTTTCATCAGAATGATTGAAATAATCCAATAAACCTCAAATGTTCATAACTTCATCAGTTTTCAAGATATTTCAACAATTTGCCCTTGTAAAACTTCTCATTATTGTATCATTTCACCGTGTCACTAACTAATTTTGACATTTTTGGTAATTCAGACTCATTTTGCCTGATTGGGTCACATATTTCTAATTTTAGCAATATTCCTGAGATGAAAGACAGCTATCCAAATAAAATTATCTACATGAGCTTCTAATGACCTTGCTTACTTTCAAAAACAGTACGCTGGGTTATCAGAGGCCAGCCATGTCTCTCACAGTCTATGGTGAGAGGCATCTGAAAGAACCGTTGCTGACTTTCAAAAAGGCTTATCAGAATTTAATAACAGGAAGGTAGTAAGCATCCAGTGTCTAATGTCCTTTATACATTTCTCAACTTTAAGCTTGTGTATTTGATCTGGCTTTGCTGAAATATATAACTGTGTATCATCAGCGTAACAGTCAAAGCTAATACGATGAAGGATTATAATTAATAATGTTATATACCTGTGATATCCACCAAATTATGTAGCATTATTTAATTAATACTATTATATCCCCTCTTTGAAACGCCACCTTATCGTGGTGGAGGGGTTTGCGTGTCCTAATGATCCTGGGAGTTATGTTGTTGGGGGCATTATGCTCTTGGCAGGGTCACCCAATGCAAACATGTCCTAGGTGAAGGTCCAGACTAAACGCCGTTCAGAAGACCTCGATGAGCATTATTTCAAGGACACAGTTTTTCTTGCCCAGATGCGGGTTACCGGGGTCTCCCCCTGGAGCCAGGCCTGGGGGAGGGGCTGAAAGGCAAACATCTGGAGGTTGGGCTTCTGCCCATGGAGTTCGGCCAGGCACAGCCTGAAGAGAAGACATGGGTCCTTCCTCCCTTGGACCCACCACTTGTGGTAAGGGCAATAGGGATCAGGTACAGTATGAGCAGCCAAAGGCATGGGTTCTGCCAGGCCGATCCTTGGCTACAGACTCTGGCTTTTGGGACATGGAATGTCACCTCTCTGGCGGGGATGGAGCCTGAGCTGGTGCGTGAGGTTAAGAGAGCTTGGTCTCTGGAACCACCCATCTCGAGAGGGGCTGTACCTTGTTTTATTCTGGAGTTGCTCATGGGGAGAGACAGCGAGCTGGTGTGGGCATCCTTGTTACCCCCTGTCAAGGTGCCCACATGTTGAGGTTCTCCCTGGTTGACAAAAGGGTAGCCTCCCTCTGCCTACAGATGTGTGTGTGTGTGGGGGGGCAGGTCCTGACTGTTGTTTGTGTTTATGCACCAAATAACAGTTCAGAATACCCACACTTTTTTGCTAGAGGGTGCTCCCCCTGGGGACTATCTTGTTGTCCTGGGAGACTTCAATGCCCATGTGGGCAATGACAGTGTGATTGGTAGGTACTCTGGCCTCTCCAATCTGAACCCAAATGGTATTTCATTGCTGGACTTCTGTGCTCGTCACAGTTGTCCATCACGAACACCATGTTCAAACATAAGGGTGTCCATAAGTGCACATGGCACCAGGACACTCTAGGCCACAGTTTCTTTGACTTTGTAGTCATGTCATCAGACTTGCGGCTGCATGTTCTGGACACTCCAGTGAAGAGAGGAGCCGAGCTGTCGACTGATCACCACCTGGTGGTGAGCTGGCTCAGATGGCAGGGGAGACTGCCCTCCAGATCTGGGAGACCCAAGTGTGTAGTTAGGGTCTCTTGGGAATGTTTGGCAGAGTCTCCTGTCAGAATAGCTACAACCAAATCCCAATGGATGCCAGGGACATAGAGTCCGAATGGGCCATGTTTCATGTCTCTATTATTGAGGCAGCAACCCAGAGCTGAAGCTGGAATGTCATCAGTGCCTTTCGTGGGGGCAACCCCCGAACCAGATGGTGGACACCTGCAGTGAGCGGGCTGTCAAGCTGAAGAAGGAGGCCTATATGGTACTTTTGGCCTGTGGGACTCCTGAAGCAATGGACGGGTACCGATAGGCCAAACGTGCTGCAGCCCGGGCTGTTGCCGATGCAAAATCTTGTGTGTTAGAGGAGTTTGGTGAGGGCCTAAAAAAAGACTATTGCTTGGCCTTAAAAAGGTCCTGGACCACCATCCAGTGCCTCAGGAGGGGGAAGCAGTACACTGTTTACAGTGGAAGTGGGGAGCTGCTGACCTTGACTGGGGATGTTGTCGGGAAATGGAAGGAATACTTTGAGGACCTCCTCAATCCCACCAACATGCCCTCTGTGGAAAAGGAAGAGCCTGGGGGTTCAGAGCGGGGTCTGCCCATCACTGGTGCAGAGGTTGTCAAGGTAGTTCTCGGTGGCTGGGCTCCGGGGGTTAACGAGATCCGCCCTGAATACCTCAAGGCTCTGAATGTTGTAGGACTGTCTTGGTTGACACATCTCTGCAACATCACATGGTCATCAGGGGCCATACCTCTAGATTGGCAACCTGGGGTGGTAGTTCACCTTTTTAAAAAGGTGACCGGAGAGTGTGTTCCAACTATTGTGGAATCTGGGATCCGGCCAATGGTTGAACCTCTGATTCAGGAGGAACATGAATGAATGCTTTAATCTTACTAGGGTCAAATTGTTTATTGAGTCTTTACCCAATGACTCAATAAAAATCAAAACTTAATCAAAATAAAGAAGTCTCACAAGCAGATGAGGAGAGGCAAGGTTCTTTATTCAGCCATGCAATCAAAAACAAAAACCAGCTGGTTTGAAATTTCCCTCTGAATTCCCCTTTCTTAAATACACTTAGCACTCCTATGGCGCCTCCTTCTTTTAATTTACATATGCCATGAGTCATTTCCCATTATTTTCATGGTTTAAGCTATTCTAATCCTTCCCACCTTGATTTACATATTTTTCTCATTTCCCATTATTTTCCTCATTTGTTGTGATACCGCCCCTAATTTGATGTCATCCTCCCTGTGGTGATATCAATTTTCTCTATCTAATTTCCCTTATTTTCAGGGTTCTTTGAGAGTTTTTATAAAAATCGGCACTTACTTATAAGCACCAACTTCCGTGCTCTCTTTATTTGATTTTGTTCTTTTGAGCTGTTCAGACGGATTGTTCTGCACGCCACCTTTTTCAACCATTCATCATGTGTAAGTACCTTGATCTTCTCCTTTATATTATTTTAACTTTAATTCATCCTTTAAAATAAATGCGTATTATTCTTTAAAATGTAGGCATAATGTGAGTAACTTTTCTTAATTGCATTTGTGTATATATTTTCCAAGCCCTGTTATTTGTTTCCTTTTTTAACCATTAGTGTACCAATGTCAATGTACTTGTAGATGCATATCACAGGCCTTGAGCCTTCAAGCATTTCAATATTCCTGTCTGTTTATTGCTAAGCTGTGAACAAGATTATATTTTTGGATTATATTGTCACATGATATGCACCTTATTCATCTAATTTTGCTTTCAGATCAGTCAGCTCGTCATGACATTTTTTGGAGGGGGAGATCTGATCATCATCGCCATTACCATTAACACTTGGCCCATGCTATTCCTGACCTCCTGGGTTTCCTGGAATTCCTTTCTGTCACCTGGTTCCAACCTAGATTTCCTGGGTTTCAGTCCAGGTCCCACCTTCATGCTTCTCAGCCTTCTGCTGTCACCCTTGATCAGTCTACTCAGTCTCAACCTGAAACCTGAGACCAATCTACCCAGGTTCACTTTTGGCACTGTCAATACTGTCCATCTATTAACTCTCCTTCTAGTTTTCCCACTGGTTCTTCTTTCATTCCCCTAATTTCTCCTGAATATTCTTCTCCAGAACCTTCAGCTCTCCAATGGAATATTGCCCATATTGACTCTTATGATTCTCCTACTGATTACTCACCTACATACCCTGTGGAACCTGAGCTTCTCTCTTCTTCCACTGATTTCACTCTTCCAATAATTCCTCCGGACAAGCTGACAGATCTGTAATCTTCAGTAAATTTTCTTTATCCTTTTCCCAGTTTCAGTGTTGTTATTCCATTAGTACACTAATGTCAATGATTTTGCATGGTTATTATAAAGGTTACAAGGGATTATTTCAAGCTCTGTACTTTACCAGATCTATTGAATCTAAACATCTCAATGAATGAACACTACTTTTAGGTAAAATATTGCTAAATTAAAGCTGAATACAGATCTTAATGCTAAATCACGCAAGATATAAGATTCCTCCTGACATACCCACATCTAATCATTACCCTACAACCTAGCAGTCATAAACAGTTATCTCCATCACTATCTGCATTTACATTTGCATTTACAGCATTTGTCAGATGCTCTTATCCAGAGAGACTTACAATTTTCATTTTTATACAACTGAGCAATTGAAGGTTAAGGGCCTTGCTCAAGAGCCACTGACCTTTGGATCAGTAACCCATTGCCTTAACCACTAAGCCACCACTGCCCTATCTGCATCATCAGAATCCAATGTTTCACTGGCATCTAGTCCATGTCGTGATGGCACGTGTTGCAGGTCACAGTAGTACTGGTGGTACTTTGCTGGAATGATGTTCTTGCTGACCAGTTTAATGAGGTCACTACACTTTTCCAATTTGATTGGAAAGTGGCAAAGTGGGTATTTCATTTCTGGAAATTCTCTACCATTTGCATTTTGTTTTAGGACAATGAACTTTACCCATGGTTCAAAGTCATAACTGTGGCAACCCCAAACCTGATCCTTGTGGGAAACGACAGTGATTTGTTTAATAGCTGAATCCATTTCCTCAATCGCCCCATATAACTACCATGTGTATTTTAAGAGCTAAACATTATTCTTATCCTTCAACTGAGACTTTATTGTCCTATAGACTAGGTATCAATGTAAGTTAGTTGGCATAACATAAAATCACCCTGTTTTTTTCCAAGTGCAACACATGACTTAGCTAAGACAATGCATTCATGTACAAGACTGAATACATTTCATTTAGGGTCCCACTTAGACTTAAGTCCACTTCAAAAAATGTGTCTCTCTCACAAAAATTATTCATGAAACTATAAAGAATGCATTTTTCATTTTCTACACATTTCTAATAACTACTAAAACACACCTTTGAAACATCTGACAAAGGGGGGAAAATGAGGAGCAAAGTCAAGCATAAGAAAGCTCAATCATGCATGTAGGTATTTGGTACTGGTGTTACAAATAGGCTAAGCCCAACCGTTGGATTTAGCCTATATTTAACCCTGAAATAGACCAAAATATGCCTTTGGTTGGTTAGAGGCTGCAATTGTCCACTTTGGAGTGACTTTCATCATATAGGGAGAGACCTCTATTGTCAGAATATGTTACTACCTCATTTTTCATCATGTATGGACTTAGCAGGTTATGGCACTGAGCCCTTGAATTGCCACCTTATCGTGGTGAAGAGGTTTGCTTGTCCTAATCATCTTGGGAGCTATATTATGTTACCTGGGGCAGTATGACCCTGGGAGGGTCAGGCAAACAGATCCTAGGTGAAGGTTCAGAGTAAGTGCAGTTCAGAAGATCTCTATGAGCAGAATTATTGCAAGGACTCTGGAAGCCAGGTCTGGGAAGGGGCTCGAAGGCAAGTGCCTGGTGGTCGTGCTTCTGCCCACAGAGCCCGGCCGGGCCTAGCCCGAAGAGAAGACATGGGTCCGTCCTCCCATGGACTCACTACCTGTGGGAGGGGCTATACTGCCCTACAAAGCAAAAAGGCAGTAACTGCATTTTTGGTCAAAAATGAGTTATTATCATTTTCATGACATTCAAGCTATCCTTTGTAACGTGACAAAATGTCTTATCTCAAATGTGTCTCGTTTTGGAGAAAAATGGTAGTCATTTGTACAGTAACTGCAAAAAGTCCTAGTGAAACAAAGCAAAAGTACAGTAACATCCATTACTGCATTCTTGCTTCGTTTCATGTCAGTTACTGTTCTTTTGCTTTTTTTTCTGCGTTGCTGCATGAAGTTACTGTTTCCATGGCAACTAGAATACAGCTGGCCGATTTCGCGGGTGCTCACAGGACTGTTTTGACATATTACCAGCTGATTTCAGCCATCTGATTTCACACAAATCTGTTTAAGATGGCACAATCTCAGGGAAACAAGATGGTGGAACTGGCGTTGAAAAGAAAATATCCAGAATATGGTAAGTAACAGTGATAGAAACTAGCAATCACAATAAACACTGGTCCTGTCAGCTAACAGTTAGCATATAACTGACAGCAGCTGACAGTCACTGACAGCTGATGTTTTAACTAGCTTCAAACCTCTGCCAAAATTAATAGGGTCACTGATACAATACAAATTCCAGATAATCATCAAAATTTGATCATTTGTTCTTTGTCCTAATACTCATGCTGTCCGAAAATTTCATCCAAATTGCCAGACAGATAAACATCGGCAAAAGGACGGAGGTAAAAATTCGACAGGCATCATATTATCCCACAACATTCCAGCAGCCATGAGCATGATTTCTCTCTTTGCTCTAATTACATGAACGGTATTTTTATTTTTTTCATCATTCACGGCGCTGTTGTCCGGCAGGGATATATTGTCCATTAAACACAGCTGTCGGTGCAACAGTTATTCTCTTATGTGACATGTCCGTTTCAACTTAATACATACTGTTTAAAAAATATATCCGCTCTTTAGATAAGTTGGTGTGTTTGGAGCAAAACTTACTTCTTTCTCTTTAAGCGTCCATGCTTTTACCGTCAATACTTTCAACAAAAACAAACTTCTCAGGTGAACCGACAGGTATTTACGTCCCCCTCAGGCACTAACACATTGGTTCCTGTTCCTAAGCATTTATTTATTGCATGGTTTCTTCTTCTGAATATTAAAATACTATATTTTTTATTTCCCTTAATTATAATTACTTATTAAAATGTTATCACTGTGCATGTTTGCAAGCTTCTATATTTTTAATCCTATTATACTATTACAGCATTAATACACATTAATCTAATACTATATAATAATGTGGTCCTATTCAAAATAAATTGTCCCCTTTTAGGCCTTGTGAGACACTTTAAACAGCCGTTTCAGCACCAGAACAGCCACTTCTCCGGGTGGAAAATATTGGCCTAAAATGGTTAAATTACTTATGGTTTGGTACATCCATGTTCAGAAAAACAAATGGTTCCAATTAGTCCAAATACAGTGTATCTAACACACCCAGAGCCCAAGCTGTAACACTACAGTTTTTGAAGTATCTGTAGTTACTGCCTTTTCCCTTGGTTTGATGCCACATTTTTGGTAAGTAATACAGAGCAAGAATACAGTATATGCAAAATAGGGGTAAAATATAAAATTAAATATGAGGATTGATATATACAAAGAATAAGCTAATAAAAAGTACCACAGCTGCCACTTGTCCAATAACCTACCTACAACTACTTAGGCTGGATGACAGGATAACTTTTAAGTCATTTTTCTCAGTTTTGCACTCCGTGTAGTTACTGCCTTTTTGCTTTGTAGGGCAGTATAAGAGTCAGGTGCAATGTGAACTGGGTGGCAGCCAAAGGCATGGGTTCTATCGGACAGATCCTTGGCTACTGATGACTAATGTCACCTATCTGGTGGGAACGGAGCCTGAGCTGGTGCGCAAGGTTGAAACATACCAAATATAGTCGGGCTCACCTCAACACATAGCTTGGCCTCTGGAACCACTCCTCTCGAGAGGGTCTGAACCTTATTCCATTCTGGTGTTGCCCATGGGGAGAGACAGCAAACTGGTGTGGGCATCCTTATGATCTAATGATGTTATAATAAATAATATGTGAAACATTGTGGAGTGTAGAAAGACATCACTGCTTCTGTACATGTGCTGATGTGGCGTCTTGTTCTCTGATTTCTGTGTGAGACAGAAACACACTTACATTATCATTCATTCATCCATTCATTTTTTGAACCACTTAATCCTAATTAGAGTCACGGGGAGGCTGGCGCCCATCTCAGCTGACACTGGGCGAGGGCAGAGTACACCCTGGACAGCTCGCCAGGCTATCGCAGGGCAGAAACATGCTGACGGCTATGTAGCCTACTCTTGATGAAAATCAGCAGTGGTACTTTTACATGCCTCTCACCATAGACAGTGAGAGACATGGCCGGCATTTGATAACCCAGGTAGCTGCACCGGGGGCACTTACATTATGTTTCATGGTAAACTTTAGCTGTATTATGGCTGTGTCTGACATGGCATGGTGGCGGAGTGGCTTGCTTCACAGCAAGGTCCTGGTTTCGAGCCCTGTGCATGGCAAGGGTGTTTCTGTGTGGAGTTTGCATGTTCTCCCCATGCTTATGTGGGTTTCCTCTGAGTTTCCTCTCACAATTCCAAAGACATGTACATTAGGCCAATTGGCTGTTCCAAATTGCCTCTAGGTGTGTGTGTGTGTGTGTGTGTGTGTGTGTGTGTGTGTGTGTGTGTGTGTGTGTGT
>JAQMYF010040206.1:0-12380 GCA_030014195.1 Neosilurus mollespiculum
TTTTACATGCCTCTCACCATAGACAGTGAGAGACATGGCCGGCATTTGATAACCCAGTTAGCTGCACTGGGGGTATTTTGTGCTGTTTAATCTTTAAATCATTCCACGACTATTAAGATATTGGACTCATGTATTTGCATATTTGGGGTGGGTCCGGTTTTTTGACATCCCTGGACTGGAGTGAGTGACAGCAGGTGTTTGAACAGAGCTAACAGTGTCATCACCAGTTAACTGAACTTTTTTTTTTTTGTTGTCTTAATGGTTTACAATTTTAAAGCACACTGTATTAAATTTTAAATTAAATATAATGTTTACAATGCATATAATGTTTACTATTTACATATTCAGGAAAAATCTGGATGCTTTCTTGAATAAATACAATCTGTACCATGCTGCTACTGTTAAAATCCATAAGAGATATGCACCAAAAAAAAACATTAACAAACTTATTCTTTGTGAACCTCATTAATTAATTAACTAAATAACTGAATAACTTTGATAGCTGGGGATCAGGGTAAAGGTGAACTTAACTGTTACAATTAATAAAAACAGATAGTTGAATCTACAGTGCAACATCATTTTAATGAAAGTTTAAATTACAGTCAGTCAAAAATACCCAAATAGAAAATATAGTGCTTGGTAAAGAAGGCTGTATTTCACCAAATAAGTAACCCTGCCCCGCCGTCCCCTGCCGCCACTAAAGTTCTGCCTCTTCTGTTTAATATTTCTACTCTATTGCCAATAAATCACCCTAAACTTGCCTGTTGTGTTCTGGATACTCATTTGCTCACTGTCCAGAACTTGACATGCATACTGTATTTGTACTATTTGTGCTCGACAATGATAGCAAAACAAATTTACTGTATATACAGTAGATGTTTACAGCAGCCCATGCTCGTTACCATACAAATTGAATATTTATTGTTGAGAGAGAGCCTGAACAATCCAATGATACAGGATTACTTATTCAAACCTGTGGAAGCTTCACAATTCAGGCATGCTGGTTCACTTCAGACACACAGACTGAACAAACTCGGGTTGCCCCCTGTAGGTGGCTGCACTATTAGGCAGAATATGATTAACCAAAGCCTAATACTCAACAAATCCCCCCAGTTTATGAGAAATATTAATCTCTAAACCTTACTTCAACAGTAACACAAATAAATCTCAGCAGATCAACTGGGCTGAGTCTGAATTATATACAGTGGATCAATTAACTAGAGTTCTTGCACATCAATTACCATTGCAGTCTGTATATTTAAAAAAATAAAATGAACATTATACATCCTGTCCAAATGGTTATTACTAATGCCATATTGTCTGGTATGATTATATGGTATTACACAGTCCTTAAGGTACCGAGGTGGATGGCGAGATCGCGCGTTTATCCTGGATGGGATGTCAGCGTTTGGTGCAGAGGCTGCAGTATTAGTACGTGACTTGTTTTCTCTGTGATCAAATCAGTATTCTCTGAGCTCTCTGGTAATGTAGTCTCCGGTAATTATGTGGCACTTTCTCTGGGTTGGTCAAACACGTTTCTAGGAATCTTGAGTTCAGGTTATATGGAATTTTACACTTGTTGGTCGCATCTGAACACGGTTCCTGCGATATGTACTGCTGTTTGATCCTTCAACCAAGTATGTTCTGTCAGCAATTCTATTTTTTGATCTTACCCAAAATCCACCGTTCCTTTTCTCGATGTTCGAAATACACCGTTTTTTGTTCTTTAAGGTTTGGCAGATCTTTTACTTTTTTGTCATATCACTGTTTTACTATCTCCTTTCTCTTTTGTTTCGT
The DNA here is from genome assembly GCA_030014195.1 of Neosilurus mollespiculum. NCBI lineage: Eukaryota > Metazoa > Chordata > Actinopteri > Siluriformes > Plotosidae > Neosilurus > Neosilurus mollespiculum. The sequence continues at coordinate 1,798 of JAQMYF010040206.1, forward strand.
TTAGGGGATGCTGTTGTCTTGTGTTGCATGTTTTCACACGAAACAGCATAGCATAGTGTGTGTTTGTCTCCCATACAGCATCTGGGCTGGACTTAATCCAGTATCCTCGCGTGGAGTATTTCGCTGTTCTAACAGAGCTATGTTTGGATCAGTTCCATCTTTGTTTGTTTTAATCAGGAGGTATTTTGCCACTTTGACGGCTGCTTCGGCTTTACCGTTTGCACTATGATGTCCTGGTGATGAGAAGGTATGTGTTATGCTCTAGTCTTTGGTAAACGATCGAAATTCTTGAGATGTAAACTGCAGCCCCACATCCGTAGTCAGAGCTTTAGGTATGCCGAAGCAGGCGAACTGTTTCTTGAGGCATAAAATAACTTTGTTGCATGTGGTAGTCTGAAGATGCTCAACTTTGATGAAGTTTGAATAGTGGTCAATGTACAATAAAATCGTCGTCCATCAATCTAAAAGAGACAAACCTTTCGAGGGCGAAGTTCTTGGCATGGTGCACAGGAATCCACTAACTGTTTAATGTCGCTCAACATGCCAGGCCAGTAGACCAACAAGCGAACTACCTGGTATGAGAATTGCTTTCCCCTTTAGGATGATTCCCTCCTCACGAGAGAGTATGTCACACATGCTATAGTATGCCTTTAGTTCATTTGGGACATGGCTCTGGTTAGGCCAGCCAGGATAGCCATTTAGGATAAATGCCTTTAGAGTGGTCAGGATGGATCCTGATTGGTAGCTGCCTTCACCTCCTCTAGACGCGAATCAGAAATGTTTGGGGAAACAACCAACACTCATCAGTCGCCTGCAATATTCAGTGTTTCCCAAGGAAGCACAGCTCAGGGTGTCAGCAATGTACAGTTTGGCTCCTTTCACAAACTGGAACTCAACATCGTAATGATGGATTCTCATTAGTAAAGCTTGTAACCGCTTTGGCGTTTGACTTGGTGGCTTTTTTAGAATAGCTGCAATTGGGCGATGATCATTCTGATCTGTAATTGTGTTGCCATAGGTATACTGATCAAACCTAGACGAGAACAGGAGTTTCTGCGAGCTTCGCTTTAACCTTTCGTAGAGCAGGGTCACACTCATCTGACTAGCTCCAGTGACAGTCATTTTGTGTAAGAGCTCACAACGGCTCCAAATCTGCTGATAGATTGGGGAGAAACCAAGATAAATATTGTCCATACCACACAGACATTTTACACCCACTACGTCTGTAGGAGTGGGCATTCGCATAATTGCTTACACCTTACAGTGGTCTGCCTGGATTCCCTGATCAGTATACCAGTGTCCATGAAACTTGATCTCTGATTTCCCAGTCTCCATCATATCCTGGTTCAGAACAATGGGTCACTCTGCACATCTTTCAAACAACTTTTTCAGTTTTGCATCATTGTGCTTTTGCGCCTTTGTTTTTCCGCAGCCAGCTACGGTGATGTCGTCAGCGATAGTGAATATGCTATTTAAACCACTGAGAGCGTCTGTGAGGCGACGTTGAAAAATTTCACCGGACACTTTAAGTCCGAATGGTAGTCTTGCCCAGCGAAACCTTCCAAATGGTGTAATCATGGTAGTTAACATGAATGGAAGCAAAAAATGAAAGACGCAGGATAGACATGGAGATGAAGAAAATAGAGATGGGCCAACAAGGAGGTGGAGTCCAACCTTCAAACGAGTCGCAGCCAAAATTTCATTATGGTAAACAGGTGAAGCTATTACCCCCTTTAACAAACACGCAGTGGACAAATTCTTCATCCACTTCAAAAAAAATGCCAGAAACCTGGGCATTCCTACTGCAGTGTGCTAACAAGCAAGGGCCAAGAAGCGTTTGCTTCACTTTCAGAGGAAGCGAGTCAAGACTATCATGTGGTCAAGGCTGCTATCCTGAAGGCTTATGAGCTGGTACCAGAGGCCTATCACCAAAAATTCAGGACATACCATAAGCCAGATGACTACACTTATGTGGAGTTCGTCAGTGAAAAGGAAATCTTGTGCGCGATGACCTCAGAACCTATCTGAACGAACGTGAAGTAGATACAGTACAAGAGGCTGCCGTCCTAGCTGATAGCTACACCCTTACTCATCAAAAGTCATTTGTGAAGAGGAGTGATGGCTACGACAGGCCAAGGCCTTACTCTGATCAGACACCTGAATCCTCCAGCAGTCATATCTATCAGAAGTCCAGTGTCCAGGAGAAGAAATCAGAAAAAGACCAGACCAGGTCAGGTTCTGCATGTAAATATTATAAAAAAACAAGGTCACGTAATGACTGAATATTATGCTTTTAAAAGGAAAAAACTACCTTTTGCAATAGTCTCCTCTAAAAGCCTCATGAATTTAACAGTAAAGATTATGTCAAGCAGTCTGACATTAGAAAGGAATACATTCCTTATGTGTTCGAGGGCACAGTGTCACTCGCTGGCGCAACCAATCCTGTACCTTTCAAGATATTACGAGATACTGGGGCAGCTCAAACTATTTTACTAAAAGGTGTACTACCCTTAGATTCGTGTTCGGCCACCGGTGAATCGTTAATGTTACAAAGTGGTTGTGTTACAGCTCCCCTACACAATATTGTGTTAAACTCTGACTTAGGGTCAGGTCCTGTGGTCGTTGCTGTTATGCCATACCTAGGAATTGAAGGTGTCTCACTACTACTGGGAAATGACTTGGTGTCAGGTGTTGCCACAAAGTTGATGCCAAGCCCAAAGCCAACAAACCAATCCCATCGTCAAAAGATGACGTTGTTAAAGAAGAGGATCCAAAAAAGTTTCCTTCTCATCCAGTGACATGAGCTCTAGCCAAGAAAATGGCACATCTTTTGCACAATTTGCTGATCCCAGTAAGGACCCTGGTTATGCTTCAAATATGAGCAATGAGACGTCCATAACGTCCAAGACAAATATGTCTCTATCAAGGGAAAAAACTAATTTAGGAACAGAGCAATGATCCTGATTTAAAGTCTCTTTTTGATGCTGCTCTTCCTGAAGAGGAGTTGATTAAAAACCCAGACAGCTATTTTGTCAGAGATGGAGTGCTAATGAGAAAGTGGAAACCCACGGGTGTCCCAGCTTCAGAATATTGGGCAACCATACACCAAATTGTGATTCCGAAGGTGTATCGTCCCGAGGTCTTAAGACTGGCACATGAGGCCCCACTCAGAGGCCACTTAGGTATAAACAAAATCTATGATAAACTCACGAGACACTTCTATTGGCTGAAGATAAAACAAGATGTACATAGCTTCTGCCAGACTTGCCACACATGCCAGATGGTCGGGAAGCCGAATCAGAAGATTCCCACTGTGCCTTTAAAGCCTATACCGGTTTTTGAGGAAGCATTCAGCAGGGTAATCATTGACTGCATTGGTCCCCTACCCAAGACTAAATCTGGCAATCAATACCTATTAACCATTATGTGTGCATCCACACATTTTCTGGAGGCAGTCCCTTTGAGGAGTATTAAAACACAGAAAATCATGAGGGCCCTAATTAATTTCTTCACACTATTTGGCCTATCAAAAGAAATCCAGTCGGATCAGGGGTCAAACTTCATGTCAGGCCTATTCCAAAGTGTAGTGCACCAACTCGGAGCCAAACAAATAATATCCAGTGCATACAACCCGGATTCCAGGAAGCCTTTGAAAGATTCCATTCCACTGAAAAAACATGATCAAAACCTATTGCCACGAGAATGAGAAATGTTGGGATGAAGTGACTACTGCTGTTTGCGGCTAGAAAATCGGTACAAAATCGTTGGGGTTCAGTCCATTCCAGTTGGTTTTCGGTCACACGGTACGAGGTCCACTGAAGCTTCTAAAGGAGAAATGGCTACAAGAGCCTGCTGAAGATGTCAACTTACTAGATTATGTCTCAGCGTTCAAAGAGAGACTACATTGAGCATGTGAGCTGGCCCAAGAAAACTTGAAAAGTGCTCAAGGAAAAATTAAACGGCTGTTCCACTATCAAACTTAGAACCGCAGTTTCAACCCAGGAGACAAAGTATTGGCTCTCTTGGAAACTTTTTACAAGCAAGATACAATGGTCCATATGAGGTCATCTGAAAAATGAACGATGTCAATTACATCATAATAACATAACCTCTCAGCTATGCCACATAAACATGCTAAGAGCATACCGCATAACGAAGTCTTAGTAGTAAATGACTGTCCTCAGGCCAAACCTGAAGAAGCCATTGACTTGAAACCTGACGGAGATCGTCCAATAAGACTAAACAACTCCGACATCTTATCTGATTTACCACAAAAGCTAAGCCATCTATCACATAAACAGAAACGTCAACTGGCCGATCTTACGAAAAAGTAATGCCTTTCGGGATGAAAAACTCGCCAGCCACATTCCAGAGAATGTGCCTGGCAGGCCTTGACGGTGTTGGTGTGTACAGAGACTACATCGTTATCTACAGCGACACATGGGATACCCACCCATCTCATTTAAGAAAAGTTTTCCTTAGATTACTAAGTAACAATCTGACTATCAACCTGGCTAAAAGTGAATTCGGTCAAGCTACTGTGACATATCTGGGCTATGTTGTCGGCCATGGGCAGATAGCCCCATCACAACAAAAGTCCAAACTATCATGGACTTCCCAGTGCCAGAAAACAAATGAAGCCTAATGAGATTCCTAGGTATGCCGGGCTATAGAAAATTCTGCTAAAAATTTACTGATGTCACTGCCCCACTGACAGATTTATTGAAGAAAAACAAAAAATACATTTGGTCCAATTCTTGTCAGAAAGCCTTTGACAAAGTCAAATCCTTGCTATGTGTCCAACCCATTCTTCAGGCTGCGGATTTTAACCAACCCTTCAGTTTGACCATAGACGCTAGTGATATTGGTGCAGGTGCCGTACTATCACAGTCAGATGGTAGTGACATCGAACATCCAGTGTGTTTCTTCTCAAAAAAATTTAACACCCACCAGGCAAATTATTCCACGATTGAGAAAGAGACATTAGCTCTAATTTTAGTAATGCAACACTTTGAAGTATATCTGTCCTCTTTCAATCAACCCATAGCAGTGTACACCGACCACAACCCACTGACATTCCTACACAGAATAAAAGGCAAGAGCAGAAGATTATTAGGTTGGAGTTTAATGTTACAAGAATACAACCTTGACATAAAGCATGTCAAGGGAGTAAATAATGTGTGTGCAGATACACTCTTTCGATAAAGATATTTATCGAACTGGTGGTATATTTATAAGTTATTTTCTAATTACATACAAAAATGTCATTATGTAACTAACAACTGATATTTGATTTCATATTTATCCATGTTTATCCATCAACATTTATAATGTTCTTAATATTTATTTTATTATTTATTTATTTATGTTTAATATTTGTTTTATGACCTTGTTTATTTCATATTGTAAAACTTTTATAAAAATTGTCATATATGCCAACTTTTCTTTCACGTGGGGAGGTGTGGCAAGCATAATGTACTATGACATGTTGATGCTGTATGTTGATGATGTCACAGAGAGTATTATATTAACTATATAAGTGCGATGACCACCCTCATGTGCTGCCACCGGTACGCATGCAGGAGCAGCCTAACACTCAGGGGAGCCCTATCCAAATGAGCTCACTGACGCCTATGATTTCCTGGTGATCGCTGTAAGTGACAGGAAGGCGAGCCTATGCAACTCCTTCCTCCATGGAGAGCTCAGCAAATTAGCTTCCATGGTCTTCCAGTAATATTCGGGACAATACATTGACAATATTTTTAATTAATTAAAGGAGTGTTTCCCTAAAAGAAAAAATCAATAGCCATAATCCAGAGTCCTTTACTGTACAGTATATGGAAGGAGGCCTGACCTTGGGTGTGTGAGTTATTAGAATGTGGGAGCTTGGGTAATCCATATAGATATGTCACTCTTGAAAGCGGGTGCTTGAATAAGATGTCGTCTGATATGTTTCGCACCAGTGTAACTTTAAAACAACACATTTTTCTTTAAATTTTCCTACTTTCATTTGAAGAACCACTTAATCCTGTTAGGGTCACAGGGAGGGTGGTGTCTATCTCCACCGACTCTGGGCAAAGGCAGGGTACACCCTGAACAGCTCACCAGAGCAATGTACACACCCACTCATTCTATTTATCTATCTATCTACTGTATCTGTCTATCTATCTATCTGACCCTGTATCTATCTATCTACTGTGTCTACTGTATCTATCTGTCTATCTCTCTCTATCTATCACTCTAGCACTCGATCTGTCTATCTGTCTATCTATCTATCTTGCACTCTATCTGAGACTATCAGACACTGTCTGAGCCGAAAACACGGTGTGTTCCATGTGATGACACATTTTCTTTTTTTTTTTGCAATGCTCATGTCACTCACTCATTTACTGGGTCTCAGCTAACACTGGGCAAAGTTGGGGTACACGCTGAACAGCCTAACAGATCATCGCAGAGCCAACACACACAAACAAACACACAAACACACTATTACTATCACTTACACCTAGGGGCAATTTGGAACAGCCACTTATTCTAATGCGCATGTCTTTGGACTGTGGAAGGAAACTGGTGTACCCAGCAGAAACCCATTTATGTGCAGAGCACATGCAAAGTCCACACAGAAACCCCCGAGCCCTGGACTTGAACCCAGGATCTTCTTGTTGTGAGGCAGACATGCTAAACATTACACCACAGACACCTACTCTTGGGTAAAAATAATATTAATATTATTTAAAGAATGGTGTCTTTGTTTTTCGTTAAAATGTTTAAGCGCCTCTACCCAGATTATATCACATAACAGTACTCCAGTTTCCTCCCACAGTCAAGACATGCACATTAGGCTAATTGGATGTTCCAAATTGCCCCTAGGTGTGAGTGTGAATGGTTGTATGTGTGTTACCCTGCGATGGTCTGGCAAGCTCTTCAGTGTACTCTGTATTCTCCCAATGTTGGCTGAGATAAACTCAGCATCCCTATGACCATAGACGGATTAAGCGGTTCAGCAAATTAATGAGTGAGAGAGCAAAGCCAGAATTTTCAGCTATTTGTGATTTGGTTATTTTATACAAAGTAAAAAAAAAATCAAGGATGAGAGTCCTCTTGTCCTGAGGAGTTTTTCCTTACCACCCCCACTGTAAGCTTAGATAGGGTTTGTAAAAGAAATGTTTAAATCCTTTTTAAGATTTGTTTTACTATGTAAAGCTGCTTTGTGACAATGTCAGTTGTAAAAAGCGCTATACAAATAAAACTGAATTGAATTTGACTGAATAGTTACTTCCTTCGTTTTAAAGCCCCATTTGTTTATGAGGACCTCACAACGACCAGTTGCAGTGCAGAGGCGATATAGGCTCATCCAAAAGGGCCATAATTTGTGGGAACTAGATTGGAGGCCCTCCTGGAGGCTGATGGATACCTTGTATGGTGCAGACTGGAGCTGAGCCAGCCAGAGGTCCAACTGTTGGGAATGAGGGCTGTTGTTGAGGACCTAGAGTGAGTGTAGTAAGCTGTGTCTAGACATAAGTGGTGTCTAGGTGGAGGCTTCCTTTCAAAGAGAAGATGAAGTGGGTCACTCTCATCCTTTAGTTTCTCATTTTGAGACTGGACCTGGCTACTGATGTGTGTAGGGGCAATGCCACAGTATCACATGTACAGGCAGGAAATCTGGCTGTCAGAAGTCAGGTGACTGTAATTGGTGCAGAGGATTCTGGAGAGTGTAGTTTGTGCTATCTGGCTTAGTGAAAGAACAGGCTAAAGATGTGACACCTCTAAGTGTGGTGACTCCATAATTTTTGCCAGGGGTTGTTACACATTAACTCTTCATATGTGCAACTGTTTTACTTTGGAATAATTCTGTTGTTCCAGTTTAACTGGAGTCTGGTTAATCTGGAGTGTTGATGCAGACAGATTACAATAAATAAATATTGAATCTATTTTAATATTCATATTTTTAGAAAACCTTTACTAGTGTTTTTTTTTTACTTGCATTAATAATTTAACTTATTTTAAGTATTTACTTAATACAAAAACTCATCGAGTAATTAAAACGATTTCACTGAAATTCTGTTTGGTTCCACTGGGGGAACCTTCGACTCCAGGGGGTTAAGTTAATAGAAAACAACACTCTTTACTGTGTGTCATACATGGATGTTGTGTTGAGTGAAGCCTAGTGTATTTGAACAAGTTATTACTAGGAAGGAAAGTCTTGACATAATGGAAATAATTTTTGACAGTGAACCACCAGTAGGGCCAAATGAGGTTGTGTAAGCTTTTAATGAAAAACAAACAATCTCTAAATGTCCCCACTGCTACAATAATAAATACAAGCATAGTGGTCAGCACGTCCGGGAATGTACTGGATTTGAGTCCCAGGCATGGTGAGGATGTTTCTTTGTGGAGTTTGTGATTTGTTAATTCATGATAACTTTTATTTCACTGACAAGATTTTCAGTATTTTTACTAACATAATACACAATATTTTTACTAATGCAATAATCAGCCTAACTGGTAGCAAGTGAGGTATCATGACTGGATATTAAAGTATTATCCACCAAAGGCTTAATCTTTTCAAGTAAGGATGGGTGGTGGTTCAACCCTTTCTGCCAAAATCTGTGAAAGAATTGTTAATCAGTTCAAAAGGAACATTTCTCAGTGTAAGATTGTAGACAATTTAAGTGTTCAAATATACAGTTCATAATATTGTAAAAAGATTTAGGAAATTCAGACACAACTGAGTGCGTAAAGGACAAGTGTGAAACCCACTGTTGGATGTATGACCTTCGAGCTTTGAAGTGGCACTGCCTAAAGCTAGTATCTCACAGAGTGTGTTCAACAAACTAAATTGTTGTAACACAGGTTACTAAAGTTATTTTTGTTTTGTCAAGTAGTGAACACAATGCTGGGAAGGGTTTGCTCACCTTTTTTTATGTTTGAGTCCATCAATCATTCTTTTTCTTCTTTTTCTTCCTCTTCTTTCCTTCTCTTCGGCTGCACTGTAGCTACAGCAGAAGCAAGACAAGCAATTTTTCTCAAGGGCAGAAACATGTTGGGCTTCTTCCTGACAGAAATCCATTGCCATATCCAGGAAGCCCATCTTCTATATCTGGGGAGGGTTTGCTCATCCTTTTTATGGGGTTGGGTGGTTTAATTCCAAGATTCACCTGACATTCAAATGGTATTATATCAGGAGTTACCAAAAGGTCCCAAACATTCCCAGACAGTGGTGAAATAATGCAAATAGTCACAAACATTTTTACTAACATTGCTAATGTTAACTAACGGTTGCTAATGTTCGTCAACTGTCTTTCACAAACATTTCTGCAAATGTCAAATATTCACACAGATGTTGATAAACTTTGTTAAATGTTGCAAAACAACAAAGTAACTCTGATTTTCATCAACATTCGTCAGAAAAGTTGGTGAATACAAAATTCACTGTCTTTGTAAGCATTTGTTGCTCCGTGAGATACAGGCTTAAGACGCCATCATGTAACAAATATAGTCTCATGATGTATTTTGTGAAACTGTTGTCACTGTTGCAACATGAAACGGTTTTATGCAAGGGAGGAAACAGTTTAACAATTTTAGGCCAATTTCTCTGGGCCTAAAATTGTGCTGTTATTAGATTAGTCCACATTTGACCTTGGTTTTAGGAAAAAACATATGTGCAGTTGTCCTTGCCAAAGATGAAAATGACCATCCAGATTGTTATCAGCAAAAGCTGCAAATCCAGCATCTCCAGTTGTATACGTAGGGATGCATTATTGCCTATGGCATGGGTGAGTTGTGCTTGAACTCACCAATAGATATATAGTGTCATTCAGGCAGTCTGTTCGCAGGAAGTCCATGGTAATTTTAAAAGGACAATCACAGGCCTCATTCTTCATGATTTACAACAGTGTGGCTTTGTTGTATGCTTGAGTGGCCTTCTGCCAGGCCAGATCTCTCTCTTATTAGAAATGTATGGCATATAATGAAGAGGAGAATCAGAAAATAGTAACCTTTGGCCAATGAACAATGGACTGTTAGGCAGCTACAGTCTTAAATTCATCAAGAATGGGCAACAATTCCAGTTGAAAAACTGCAACAATTAGAATCCTCAGTTTCCAAACCTGAGTTGGTGATGTAGTGTTTGGCACATCCGTCTTACAATAAGAAGGTCCTGGGTTTGAGTCCTGGGCTAGAATGTTTTTGTGTGGAGCCAGCATGTTCTCCCTGTGCTTGCGTGGGTTTCCTCCTGGTCTCGAGTTACCCACAGTCCAAACACATGCACATTAGGCTAATTAGCTGTTCCAAATTGCAATTCGGTGTGAGAGTGTGAAATGTAATGAAAAGGAACAGTGATGTAATATATTGTTAAACATTATATATATATATATATATATATATATATATATTGTATGTGGGAAAAATAATAGTACTACAATATTATCCCGACAAGCCTGTTTCGTGGTTTCCCACTTATCAGGGGATTTATCCCTGTAGTCCCTGACATTGTAGTACTATTATTTTTCCCACATACAATATACTTAGCTCTACTTCGACGTATCAAGCACTGTTCTACGGAAAATTGACTCAAGATTTTA
>JAQMYF010040207.1:0-12366 GCA_030014195.1 Neosilurus mollespiculum
ATATATATTTATACACACACACACACACACACACACACACACACACACACACACATTAGATATTTGTTTCATTAATCATCATCCTCCACTCTGCCCAAATTCGGCAAGTACGTCACCTGCCACACCAGAGACAATAAACTACTGGACTTATTTTATGCCAACACCAAGGAGCATATAATTCAACACCCCTCCCTCCCCTGAGGAGATCAGACCACAACCTGGTTCATCTCCTTCCTGAGTACCCCTTGTGCACAGGCAAACAGCTGTGACCCGCACAGTTAGAAGATGGTCCAAGGAGACTGAAGAGGACATGAGGGACTGTTTCACAACAGTCCCACTGTGTGGTAGGAACTCTGTGATTCTCACAGGGAGGTCATCAACGGTCTTACTGATTGCATCACAGACTACATAAACTTCTGTCTGGAGAACACTGTACCTATCAGGACTGTACAGTGTTTCTCAAACAACAAACCCTGGATTAACCCTGACATAATGAGAATGTCCTCCTTAATGGGAAAAAGGTGAGTTTTTAAGTCAGGAAACAAGGAGGAGCTGAGGTGGAAGATCTGGAGAGGGCTGAAGACCATCTCTGGGCACAGGGAACTGGACTTCCAGACTAGAGGCAACCAGTAGTAGGTGAATGATCTGAACCTTATTCTTCAATAGGTTCGATCAGTCCCCTAACCCTTCCCCAGTGGAGTCAACCCTGCTGCAGCCCTCCTCATCTGCACCCCCTGGAGTCCACCCCACACTACCCCTACCCCTGCTCCCACAGCATTCATTTCACTGCCAGCCACCACCGCTGCTTCTGTCCCACTCCCCACAACACCCTCACCTCCAGGTCCTCCCACACCCTCAACACTCAGTCCCCATGCCCCAATCTGTCCCTCTCTACAAACCAGGTGAGGAAAGAGCTCAAGAAGATCAAAGCAAGGAAGGCTACAGGTCCAGATAGTATCAGGTCCAGGCTCCTCAAGTCACATGCAGACCAGACCAGCTGAGTGGCATTGTGGAGCATGTCTTTAATCTGAGTTTGAGGCTGGGGAGAGTTCCACAGTTGTGGAAGACATTCTGTAAGACACTGGTACCATTGCCAAAAACTCCACACCCAAAGGACCTCAACAGCTACAGGCCAGTGGCACTAACGTTGCACCTGAAGACACTGGAGTGACTGGTCCTCGTCCATCTCTGCACCCTGGTGAGACCATTCATTGACCCACTACAGTTTGCCTATCAGCCTGGTATCTGAGTGGATGATGCTGTCATCATCCTCCTTCACTGAGCTTTTTCTCACCTGGAGAAGCCTGGAAGCACTGTGAGGATCACTTTCATTGATTTCTCCAGTGCATTCAACAACATCCAGCCTCTGCTTCTGAGGGACAAGCTGGAGTGCACTAGAATGGATTACCAGCCCACATCATAGATTATGGACTACCTCACCAACCATCCACAGTATGTGAGGACTAAGGGGTGTGTCTCAGACATGGTGGTCTGCAGCACAGGGGCCCCTACTGTTCACTCTGTACACTACAGACCTCATATACAACACAGCCACCTGCCATTTACTGAAATTCTCTGATGACTCTGCCATTGTTGGACTCATCACAGATAATGATGACAGGGAGTACAAAGAACTGATACAGGACTTTGTGAACTGGTGCCAATGGAACCACCTGCAGATTAACGCAGGGAAAACCAAGAAGCTGGTGGTGGATTTCCGCAGGCATCCGAGACTGGTGAATATCCAGGGAGTGGACATTGAGAGAGTGGTCTCATAAGTACCACAAGTCCAGTTTATTGTTTAGTCACCTAAACAATAAACTGGACTTGACTCATAACAATAACGCACTTTACAAAAAAAGGCCAGTGCAGACTCTATCTGCTAAGGAGACTCAGGATTCCTGGACTCAGGAGACACCATCACAGCACTGGGCAGTTCCTTCAGTGACAGGCTCCTTCATCCCAAATGTGTGAAGGAGTGTTATCGCAGGTCCTTCCTTCCTGGTGCTGTGAGACTGTACAAAAACCAGCTGTACCCTCAGTAGACCACACACCAGGACTCACCACTGTGATCACTACGATATTCTTAGTATTCTCAGTTTTTCCAATGTGTAATTCAACGTGCAATAATCAGTTTAATGGGGAATAATCAGAAACTAATATTCATCTGACCAAATTCATTTATTACTCATGACCCACTACTCACTGTGATACTGTTTTTGTCTGTCTTCTTTTTTGTTTCTTGTACATATACACATATGTCTATATTTAAACTATTTTGTATTTATCATGTCATGTCATTTTCTGAACCACTTAATCCTAATTAGGGTCGTGGGGAGGCTGGCGCCCATCTCAGCCGACTCTGGGCGAGGGCAGAGTACACCCCGGACAGCTCGCCAGGCCATCGCAGTATTTTGTATTTATATAGTTTTAAATTCAAATTCATATTTATTTGTCACGTACAAAATCATACACAGTACAATATGTAGAGAAATGCTTGTTACGACTGTCAATATCAAGAAGAAAAGTAACAATAACAATAACAATAACTATTTGAAGGACATTAATGGTCAAATATGAATATAAAAATGTAATATATATATATATATATATATATATATATCAAAATATAAAATAAAGTAAAATATAAAATATAACAATATATAAAATAAAATATAAATGTAGTGTTGATTTTATAAGTAATATGTATGTAAAGTGTCGGTGCAGTGTACACACAAAATGTCCAGGTGAGTGTGGTTATTGTGTGCGCAGAGTAGTGCAAAGGTGTACAGAGAGTGCAAATTGTGTGTGCAACAATCAGCTGAGGTATAGATAGTATAGTTAGATAGTATAGTATAGATAGTATATGTAGATAGTATAGTATAGATAATATAGTATAGGTATAGATAGTATAGTATAGATAGTAGGTAGTTTCCTACTTATTGTTGGTATCTATATCAGCATCATTTATATAATTTTCTACTTATTGTTTATATTTATATTTGCTAATCTATATATATCTGTATAATTTATATAGTTTCCTACTTATTGTTAATATCTATATGTTATAGTTCGAAACCAGATGTATGTATGAACCCAAAAGCACACCCAGAGGCGAAAAGAAAGTTAAATGTATTAACTGAGTTTGGAGAGGGGAAGCAGATGGAACCAGGGACCCGGGGTAATCCATGGGGATGGGGCAGAAACGCTGGGCAAGCAATCCCGGAAGAGAGTACGGCCGCGTACAGAGATGGGGCAGAAGCGCTGGAGCTCGAGGAGGCACTGAAAGGAAGGGAAGACAACACTCATAAATCACCGGTATGAAAAAACACAATACTGATTCTACACTAGCGGTTCCAGAGAGAACAGGCCGAGATACCGCGTAAGCAGCTAGAATACTCTGGCGCCGGAGAAGCCTCCCCACAGGGCTTAAATGCCAGTGGTGATTACCGGAAATCCAGAGCAGGTGTTGAGGTGCGGGTGGAGCCCGTGGCCGCGAGAGCTGCCCCATCTCTGTGAAAAAACAGAAAAAAACTCCACACAAGAAAACAAAAACAAAACTAACCCAACAATGACGCAATCACCACAGTACCTCCCCCTTCAACAGACGCCTCCTGGCGTTCTTCCAAGCTTATCCGGGTGCTCCAAATAAAATTTGTCAGTAAAGACTCATCCAGAATGAGTTTTCATGATATCCAGGATCGCTCCTCTGGACCATAACCCTCCCAATCGAAGGCAGTGAAGGCAGGTGGCTGTCGATGATCTGGGAGGGCAGAGGGGGTGCGGCTGGAGGGCTAAGGTCACTGGAGGACACAGGCTTGAGAAGGGACAAGTGGAAGGTGGGATGGATTTTGAGGAAGTCCAGGAGCTTTGATTTAACAGAAGTGGGGTTGAGGACTTTAACAATGGGAAACGGTCCAATAAAACATGGAGTGAGCTTATGTGATTTGGTTTGGAGTGGGAGATCATGGGAGGAGAGCCACACCATTTGTCCCGGTTTGTACTCAGGAGCGGGGGGGATGAAGGGCAGCCAGCCACTTGTTTCTCTCAGCCGATCGAGTGAGGGCTGCTTGGATGTTCCTCCAGACTTCTCGCACCTGTTTCAGGTATTCCTTGACTGATGGCACCGCCACCTCCTGTTCTTGATCAGGAAAGAGAGGAGGTTGAAAAGTGTAACATGCCATGAATGGGGACATACCTGTGGCCGAACTGGTGAGGGAGTTGTAAGCGTATTCGATCCATGGGAGGTGAGAACTCCAAGAAGCATAGTGGTGGGTGGCGACGCAACGGAGAGCAGTCTCCAGGTCCTGATTGGCCCACTCTGTCTGACCATTGGTCTGTGGGTGATACCCTGAGGAGAGGCTGGCCGTCATGCCCTCTGCCTTACAGAACTCTTTCCACACCAGGGACGAGAACTGGGGACCTCTGTCGGAGACAATATCCCTGGGAAGGCCATGTAGCTTGAACACATGAAGGACAAGGAGATTAGCAGTCTTGAGAGCAGAGGGCAGTTTAGGAAGAGTCACATAATGCACAGATTTGGAGAAACAATCAATGATAGTGAGAATGACAGTATTACCCTCGGAGGGTGGTAGACCGGTGACAAAGTCTACGCCAATGTGGGACCAGGGGCAGCTGGGGATGGGTAAGGGGTGCAGCAGACCAGCAGGGGGTTGATGGGAGGCCTTGCCTCTGGTGCAGACAGAGCAGGCCAAGAGGTCCTTGAGTGTCCTTGGCCATACTAGAAAAAAGAAGTGCTGCTTGAGGAATAGGAGGGGGTGGGTTATTCCAGGATGACAGGACAGCTTGGAGGAATGCCCCCACTGGAGTACCTGGGAGCGGGAGGAATCTGGAACAAAGAGATAATTTAAGTAGGTTTAAGTATTTTTAAGTAGCTGAGGAAGAGGGACCAACGGGCCTGGCAGGGATTAAGGCATTTCGCAGACTGTAGGTAAGCCAGATTCTTGTGGTATGTCCAAATCATCAAACCAATGGGATCTCGGAACCCTCCAGCCAGTGCCTCCATCCCGAATGATGGCTAGCAACTCTCTATTTCCCACGTCATAGTTCCTTTCAGCTGGGGAGAAACAGCAATAGAAAAAGGCACATGGGTGGACTTTATTGGTCTCCGGGTTGCATTGGGAGATGACAGCCCTGGCCCCCATATCGGAAGCATCCACCTCCACAATGAACTGGAGGGTAGGGCCTGGGTGTTTGAGGATGGGAGCCCTGGAGAAGAGAGACTTGAGCAATGAGAAAGCGATGGAAGCCTCCGGTGTCCACTGGAAAGGGGAATGGATGGAGATGAGACATGTGAGGGGGCTGGCTACCTTGCTGTAGTCCCTGATGAAACAGCGGTAAAAATTGGCAAAGCCAAGGAAGCATGGTAGTTCCTTCCGAGTGGTGGGGGTGGGCCAATTAGTGACGGCTTGGATTATGGAGGGGTCTGGTTGGAGCTACCCCTTCGCAATTATGTATCCCAGGAAGCTGACTGAGGTGGAGTGAAATTCACATTTCTCGAGTTTGATGAACTGTCGGAACTCAGAGCCCTCTCCGAGTGGACATACGCCGGGTGGAGGTTCTGGTCCCTCTTTACTTACTCAGTTGTCACTTAACTTACACTCTGTAGTACTATAATTACTCAAAAATACTTGATCAAATTAAAATCTCAGCACAGCAAGATGAGGAAAAGCAAAATATCTTTATTCCAGGTTGCAGTCAATCACAACAATTCTGAGAGAGCAGCTGGTCTCTAAGGTCTGATCCCATCAGCATCAAAATCAGAATCAGCAAATTCCCCTAAGAAAACCCCTTCTTTTATACTCTTTGGCATCTTTAGACGCCATCCCCTTTTAATTTGCATATGACTAAGCAATTTCCCCTTAAATTCATACTCTTAGGCCATCTCGGCTCCACCCATCATATTTTACATATTTTTCTATTCCCTATTATTTTCCTGTTCCACCCTTAATGTGATGTCATGTTTCCTGTTGTGATGTGATTTTGTTCCTCCCCCAATGTGATCTCATACTTCCCGGTGTGACGTTGTCCTACTTAATTTCCCCTTATTTCCGGGCGTCCTTGGAAGTTTTTATAAAAAAAAATTGGCACTTGCTTATAAGCACCAACGTCCGTGTTATCTTGTCATTTCTAAATTTGCTCTTGTGTGAACCGATCAAACGGAATATAGTGCACGCTACTTTTCTGATTCATTCAACATGTGTAAGTACCTTTTAATTTTCCTCTCTTATTTTTATTTAGCAAGCTACAAGCATGATATTTTATAATGTTGTTGTCTTATTATTCTGCTATTTTAGCTATCAATGTACCAATGTCCACACTGTCGATCTATTTAGATGCATGTCATGGGTTCTAAGCCCTTAAGCATTTCAGTAGTTGATTATTAAGATATGTTGCAGATTACATATTTTTTGGATTAAGTGGTCACATGACATGCATCCCTTTTTCTCCTTTCATTGTTTCCAGCTTAGTCAGCCCGTCATGCTATTTTCAGGAGGAGGAGATCTGGTCAACATCACCATTTCCACTATCATCTGGCCCGTGCTAATCCCAACCTTTTGGATTTTCTGGAGTTCCTTTCTGCCGCCTGGTTCGCTACTGGTATTTTCTCCATGGCCAGAGTCTCCTCCACACTCTCCCTTCATCCCCCTACAATCTCCGGAGTACTCTTCTCCCGAGCCTTCTCCCCCAAGTTCTCCTATGGAGTGTTATCCCGATTATCCCGAGTATAATTCACCCTCTGACTACACGCCCACTTCACCGGCTAATGAGGACGCTCCTTCCTCTACTACTAATGAAGGTGTACCTATAATCCCTCTGGACAGGCTGGCTGATCTGTAACTCTCAATAAACTATTTTTTACCCTTTGCTCCAGTCTTCAGTGTGTTTATTTCATCAGTGCACTAAGGTCAATAGTTCTTTTCATAGCCATGTGCTCAGTTAGTCATGCTGTTTTCCTCCTTCCCACTTCTGCATTTTAACTCAACTACATGTTTGTGATATTTAATATTGCTGTCTCACTGTTACTTAGCAATGGCTGAATATTGCTATATCATTGTTATCTAAGCATTTAATGCTGTATAAAGCCTGATTAGTTATTTTAATGCTAAATTAAGCACTTATCTAAGGTTTTATAGCAGAATATAAGGTTTCTTTCCCACAGAACAGATGATCCTCTAGAAGGACCAGGTGAACATGTTGCTGATGTTCCACGAGGGAGTGCGAGAAGATGAGAATGTCATCAAGATAAACAAATATGAATCAGTTGAGCATGACTCGCAGGACATCATTCATAAGGGTTTGAAATAAAGCTGGGGAGTTAGTGAGACCAAACGGCATAATCAGATACTCGAAGTGACCAAGGGGGGTGTTGAAGGTGGTCTTCCATTTGTCCCCCTCTCTGATCAGATGAGGTAGTAGGCGTTACGTAGATCTAATTTGGTAAAGACGTGACAGAGGGGCTCAAAGGAGGGATTGATGAGAGGGAGAGGTTTTTTACTGTAATCATGTTGAGCCCTCTAAAATCAATGCAAGGACACAGAGAAATCCTTCTTTACAAAGAAAAAACCAGCCCCCAGGGGCAAGGAAGAAGGTCGAATAAGTCCAGTGGCTAGGGAGTCCTTGATGTATGCCTCCATGGCCTCTTTCTCTGGATGGGACAGATTGTACAAGCGGCTAGAGGGTAGGGGGGCTCTAGGAAGCAGGTCAATGGCACAGTCATAAGGGCGGTGGGGAGGTAAGGATAGTGCCTGGTCCTTACTGAAGACCGGGGCAAGGTCGTGGTATGCTAGTGGGATCTTAGACAGGTCAGGAGGTACAGGAGGTAGTTTGAGACCTCCCGAGGGAGGGAGGGCTGACAGAAGACAATGTGAGTGGCAATGAAGGCTCCAGCTGGTGATAGCGGCATTCCTCCAGTCTAGGTGAGGGTTATGTATCTGGAGCCAGGGATATCCAAGGATTAGTGGGGAGGCAGGCGAACAGATGACGAATAGCTGAATTGTTTCTCAGTGATTACCGGAGATGATAAGAGTGACAGGGGCTGTTTGGTGGGTAACCAGGAAAATAAGGTGGCCATCCAAAGCATAATTGTAGTTGTCTACTCACTCCTTCATGGGTGAAGTTGTCGTCGGCCCCTGAGTCAATAGAGGCAGTGTTGTGCCTAGCAGGAAAAGACATGCAAGGGGGAGAGCTTGGGGGGAAGAGATCTGGTTCACCATCGTGCTCCTGTCAGTGATGAGCCTTCTCTTTTGTCGTGAAGGGGCAGGAGGCAATGAAGTGTCCAGGTAGACCACAGTAAATGCACAATTTGTTTGTCGCTCTTCTCCGGCACTCCTGGGGATCCAGTCAAGCTCTGCCTAGCTGCATGGGGGCAGGACCGGGAGAAGAGGTTGCACAACCCTAGTAGGGAACGGACTTGGGGGGGAGAGCCAACTTACAGGGCCGAGCCACTTGCTCTTGGTCTCTCTCCCTCAACCGGTTGTCAAGATTGATCGCTAGGAAAATTAGTTGTTCAAGAGAGGAGGGCTCATCCCTGGAGATTAATTCATCCTTCATTTATTCGGAGAGTCCCTTCATGAAGATCCCCATCAACGCGGATTCATCCCACCCACACACGTTAACCAAGATGCAGAACTCAGTAGAATAAGAGGCCACTGACAGGGATCCCTGAGTTAGTGCTAATAGCTACCTGGTAGCCTCCTGACCCTTAAAGAGATGATCCCTCCTCGCAGGACTTAAATGCCGGTGGTGATTGCCGGAAATCCGGAGCAGGTGTGCAGGTGCGGGTGGAGCCTGAGCTGCCGGGAGCCAACCCATCTCTGTGAAAAAACAGAAAGAGACTCCACACAAGAAAACAAAAACAAAACTAACCCAACAGTGATGCAATCACCACACCATATCTGCAAATTTTTTCTTCCAATACTGTTTATTTATGTAAATCCTCATTGCCTTTCTACCTCTGTTTGTATATGTATCCATTTTGATGCTATAGCATCAATAATTTCCCCATTGTGGGACAATTAACGATTATCATCTTATTTTGAGACTTTTATCTTTTATCTTTGAGGCACACAATTTCCTTCGGGATCAATTAAGTATTCTGAATATGAATCTGAATATCCAAGTATGTTACTTACAAGTCAGGCAGGATAGACGTGATGTTATAGCAAGACAGAGTAGCAGTGAGTAGTACTGTAGTCCTTGTCTGTAGAACCTGTATTTTTAAAATGGTTGAGGCTCTTAACTTGCTTTGTCTGTCCTGTCTCCTATTGATTTTACTACTTTTTTTTTTTTTTTGACTGATCTGCATTGGCTCGCAGGGAGGCGGGAGCATATCTCAGCTGACTCTGGGCGAAGGCGGAGTTCACCTTGAACAGCTCGCCAGGATATCGCAGGGCCAACACACATGCAACCACTCACACTCACACCTAGGGGCAACTTGGAACAGCCAATTAGACTAATGTGCATGTTTTTGGACTGTAAGAGGAAACTGGAGAAAACCCACACAAGCACAAGAAGAACAGGCAAACACAGAAACAATCTCACAGAGCCCAGGACTTTCTCACAAGTCTGGACCTTCTTGCTGTGAAGAGGATGTGCTAACCACTATGCAACCATGCTGCCAGAAACTTTCAACTGAATTAAATGTTAAATTATTACAATTGGTTTAATGTTCATGACTTGAGAGGGGGTACTTTTTTTTTAAATGTTGAGTTTAACCCTGAAAGTTTGGTTACAATTTTTTTCTGTGGTTTAAAGGACAGAAAGACTCTCGAACCCTGATGGCACTGAAGGTCAGCTTTTGAAAACTGTACCATACAGCTGGCAGACATCTTCTGTTCCAGTATTCAGTGAGGATGATGAAAAATGCACTTTTGTGCTCTGTACAAGCAAAGTTCGACCCTCTTCATTATGCTTATAGGTCAGGTAGTGGTGCAGATTGTGGGGTAGGGACACTTCTAAACCTGGTTTTTAAACACCTTTTTCTTTGATTTCTCTTTTGTCTATAACTGTGTCCAGCCAAAGGTTTTAGTCGACAGATTGAGGAGCAATTTTAGTATTGTTGTTAGCCTCATTTCCTGGTTGACAGATTTCTTTTAACAGTGAGGTCACTGCAGGTGAGGGTAAATGGTGTATTAAATATTTTGCTTTTACCAGATCCCCCCAAGGCAGCGTCCTTTTCCCTCTCTTATTTGCTTGATACACAAAAATATTGTCGAAGTCATCAAGACAAGTGCCACATTATTAAATTTGCAGATGACTGTTTAAATCATCCTTTTAAACATTAATTTGGCAGAAACTAAAGAGATGTGCACAGATTTTGGAAGAAATCTCACAGTCATTTCCCTGTGTATGATTGGTATTAAGACTATTAAAATGGTTCAGCAGTACAAATATCTTTGTACTGTGGTCAACAATAGCATAAACTTTGAGGCCCAAGTGAATGCTCTCTTAAAAGGAAAAAAAAAGAAATCATCAGTGTATGCACATTTATCAAAGGCTTCACATTTTCACCGTTTTTTTATCTGTTGGCCCAGTTTCTGTTAAACAGAAAAGCTGCCTGCAGTGTATTATGAGGAATTGCAGCGAAAATTGTTGCATATCACTGCATGACCTGTATAAAATCAGGTGTCTGGAAAAGGGCCGATCAATAAAGTCTGATCTGAGCCATCCTCGGTGGGGTGAGTTTATGCTGCTTCCATCAGGACAACACATACAACTTGCAGATTGCAGGGAAGGGGGCCTGTGCTATGAAGCAGTATTATTGGTGTATACCCATTTCACACATACACATTCTAACCACCACAATCATTGTATTCTCGGGAAACACAGTGGCCATGGTGATGAATAATGGTGAATGTACTTTGATCTCCAAAGGTCGTCAATCACCAACACTCCATGAAAAGTTTTTCCTGTAAAACTGTGGTCGAGCTGAAATAAAGCATGTGCACTGGTCATCCTAAAATGTACATAGTACATGAGAAAAAAATCAAAGCTTGGAAAGAGTCCTCATCATCATTCCACAAAAACCCAGCCAGAGATATTAATTCATGTGCACCTGACCTGAACTCGCTGCTTCCGAGCCTTCCAAAATTTCTTTTTTAGATCAATACACACCGCACATTACTGTTATATTAACCTGTCTGTGTGTGCAGGCTCGAGCAGCTTCAATGAAGCTTCTGGGGTTTTTATTAGATTCTGCATACTTCAGCCCCATGAACATTATCTGCAAGTCTGTCTGTCTTAGTATTTTTAATTTTTTTATTTTTTTTATTTTTACCACTTTGTTAGAGCTGCAGTGCACCATAGAGTGAAACAAATAAAAAATTTAACTGGATCATTTTAAGCACCAATCATCTAGCAGTGCTTTCAAGTGGCCAAGCAAGTACACAAAACATTGCACAATCAAATCAGATTTATATTTAGTTTATTAATAAAACATTGAAATGTTGAACATGCTCCTGAACTGACATGTAGTGTATCTCACTAATTCACCAGCTATGCACAGACTGTCATCCTGTCAACCACCGTTAGCCACAAAATAAGGTAGCAGGTGAAGTTATAAACAAGAGGTCCTCAGAGCAATGAGGATTATTAATGTCCCCAAATAAAAAACAATCACTTGTGTTCCTTAATGTCTTCACCACAAACCAATGAGATAGTGATTTTATTTTAAAACTCCAAATGTTTACTTTAAAGAACTTACCCCTAGCCACTCTTATTTACATAATATTATCTAAGCACACTCTCTCACAAACATGACAAGTTGTCTAGATTTTAAAACCCTGGCAAATTATCACATTTCAGCAACAAAGCTATATGAATATAGAAAACATCATGTAGAGGACATATTTTACAAAAGATTGTTGTATTGTATGCTGTATCTGTTATGTTGTAGCAATGTCGTTGCCAGGTCATAAATAAAATGTCACATTCCCGACATTGCAAATACATAATGTGTTTGAGGGTTTCCCCTGCACTCTTTTCACTAGAAAAAATCTACCCGCCCACATGCTAACTGAATTCATCTGTTCTACTTTTTTATTGGAGCATGTTGTAGAACTGATCAAGGTTGAAATGATCCCTATAGAAGTTTTACACCCCTCACAACCATGTTGATCACTTACACAGTCACAGTATATAAGAGACAGTTTGAACCTGCAGAGAGGACAGACCAGGGATGCAAATAGGTAAGAGTTTACTGCTGGTCTTTTAGATCCATGAAATAGTATACAAAACATTTTCCATAACTTATATATATATATATTGTATGTGGGAAAAAGTAACAGTACTCAGGTATTTTTCCCACATACAATATATATATTTAGCTCTACTTCGACGTATCGA
>JAQMYF010040210.1:0-12355 GCA_030014195.1 Neosilurus mollespiculum
CAGGAAAAAGTCTGCATCTTTCAAGAAGACTTTGATTTTTATGCAAGACAATGCTCCATCACATGCATCAAAGTACTCAACTGAGTGGCTGGCCAGTAAAGGCCTTAAAGATATAAAAAACTAATGACATGGCCCCCTTCTTCACCTGACTTAAACCCTATTGAGAACTTTTGGTCCCCTTCTTTACATTTACAGTGAAGGTAAACAGTACACCCCTCTGAACAGTGTCTGGGAGGCTATGGTTGCAGCTGCACAAAAAGTTGATTCTGACCAGATCAAGAAACTGGCTGACTCCGTGAATGGAAGGCTTGTGACTGTTATCAAAAAGTGGCTATACTGGTCACTGAGTTTTTTTTTTTTTTATTTCAGAAATGTTTATTTGTTTATTATTCTCACTTTAACAGGTGAAAATAAACAAGTGAGAAGGGAAAATCCTTGTTTTTCATTTAGTTGCATAATAATTCTGCACACTAATAGTTATATTATTAGCCTTATAATGATGTACATATAGATATTCTCTTAAGAAAGCCAAAACTTCACTTTTACTACTTAAATGTTCAGGATTGAGGCTATGTTAACATTTTGGATTGACCAAGAGCACTGTATAGTTGTACAATAACAATTAATCCTTAAAAATACAACTTGCCTAATAATTGTGCACACAGTGTATTATATTTTTTGCATGATAATGAACAGTTATGCACCGAAGAGAAGGTGGATGTCACTGAATAGACTATTCAATTCAGTGACACCCTCTGAGCCTAAGGTGCTTAATAGTTTTAGTGTATACTACACAGGAACATAAGCAAAAAAGCACACTAAAAAAGATTTTTATGGGTTATTTTTTACATTTATTTTATCATGATTGATGCAGGTGAAGTCCATGGGCACGTGCAAGCAGGTGTAACGGCTATGATCTATATAAGGTTGTTCTTTTAAATCCCATTCAGATTTTAGGCATACATAAAACATAAAGAAGAGCAAACTCAAATTTTTATATATGATATTTACATATTATAACCATGACCAGTCAGATCTGGTGAGCTCTGCACTGAGCTGAGCTAAACGCTATGTAGCTAACAATGTTTTTTTGAGCTTTCTCATTCAGAGTTTATCACACACTACATGGAAACTTTAAGAAAAGTGAACTAAAGAAGGTTTTTATAGTTCACATTTACATATTTTAACCATGAAAGAGACAGGTCAAGGGAGTTGTGCACAGTCCAAGTTAATAGCTCTTTGTAGCTGATGGCATCTTTTAAGCGTTAACTATGATGATGCCTGCTCCATGTGACCATGACAAACTGTTAATTCAAGCATCATCTGATTGGAATAATGTTTTTTAATCCCAATATAGCGGCCCAGTGACATTGTTCCATTACTGTGAAGTATATACTGATGTAATATATTTCATCAGATGTTCCAAATTGTGGACTGCTGTCATTGAATGTTTACAATTGATTAGCTTGTTTTTCATGAATGTTTTATGTTTATTAACCATGTGATATATTTTGCGCAGGCATTGAGTGCATCTTGGTCCTGCCAGACCCTCGCAGTTATTGGGACCCAGTGTTTGGCACATGTGTGTTCCTGCTCTCCTTCTTAATCCCGGTGGCCATCATTAGTGTGTGTTACAGCCTGATGGTTAAGCGCCTGCGCAATGTGCGTATTTTGTCTGGTTCCAAGGAAAAGGATCGCAACCTGCGGCGCATCACACGCATGGTACTAGTGGTGGTGGCAGCATTTGTGGTCTGTTGGACACCCATTCAGATCATGGCACTTGCACAGTCACTAGGTGTCAATCTGGGCAGTGTGCACACTGTGGTGCTCATGCACTTCTGCATTGCACTTGGCTATGTCAACAGCAGCCTAAATCCAGTACTTTATGCTTTCCTGGATGAAAATTTTAAGCGCTGCTTCCGAGAGTTTTGCCAACCACCACTGCCTTTCAGCCTCGATGCACAGCAGCAGTCAGGCCGCATGCACAGCGTGGCACGAGATGTTGCCTACAACTGCAAAACTACAGAGGCAAACAGTAATGCTGCATGACTAGGCGTGGAGCTGCCCTTGGTCAGCCCAGAACAGCCACCAAATCCAGGGACAGGACACTCTAACTCAGAGCTCACTCAGATCACTGTTCTCTAGCACTGTCTAGGGGTGGAGGAATGGGAAGGACTGAGAGTTGGGTCAAAATCAGTGACATACCTAATCTTAGGTACAAAGGGGCTCACATTTCAGTCTTGTGTAAATTAGGTATTAAAGTCTTCATCTTTTGCTTGATTTTTTTTTTCAGCCATATTTACAAAATGTGTGTTTTTCCTAACTGCATACACTTGATGTCCAGTCACCACCAACAGGGACTGACAATATTCCCAGACAGGGGCAATCTGAAAAAATACATATATATATTTTCATTATGTGAATTTCATTACCAATGGAATCATTTTGCTGGCTTACACCTACAACCTATAAGCAGCAGTCCATTCTTCTACAGCAAGTAGTTGTTTCTGTGAAAGGGCATCATTCCATTTGGACACCAGAGATATGTGTGGAGTGTCACAGACAACCTTCATTTATTCATTCATTCTCTGAACCGCTTATTCCTAATTAGGGTCGCGGAGAGTCTGGCGCCCATCTCAGCCGACTCTGGGCGAGGGCGGGGTACACCCTGGACAGCTCGCCAGGCCATCACAGGGCCATCAGTCACACAACCCACAGACAACCTGTTGTTCTGTAATTCATCATGTAACAGCAGCTATTTCCACTAAAATCTGTGTATCATTTTTATATTTAATTAAGAACCAAACCAGAGAAAACAAATAAACAAAAAAGGATAATGTTTTAATTTAAGGACTTTTTATCTTTAAACAAGTGAAAGGTGAGCTATTATGGAAGGGTTTCACTTCTTAAGTGAAATGTTCAGTCAGTTTTTTCTTTGACATCTTGAAAATGTCTCAGGAGTAGACACTTCAAAATGTATGCATGGATAAAAAGGTTGATAGTCATTTTTTAATTGTGGCCCTCTAAACATTTGTTGATCATCATAAATCTCAAGCATCATTGCTGTTTAGCTGGGTGCAAATGAGCAATGTTTAACAAGTGTTTAAGGATTAGACCGTGACCTGTAAAATGTAGGCTACACATCCTTTGTAAATATCACTCCAACTTATGTGATGATTACCAAAAAAAAAAAGCTTTTGAATATAGTGAACATTTCCTATTTATTTTGATGGGACTACATTGCTTTAAATAGATTGTAAATTCTGTCAGTGTCACGTTGAAGCCTGAGAGAGTTGGATGAAGCTTAATACACGTTATTTTTTTTCTCTTTGAGTTAACCATTTAGACATTCAGTACAAAACAGAGACTTATGTTTATTTATTTTGACATACTTTTTTATTTTCCTTTTTAAAAAAATTACATTGATTCATTATTTGTACAGATGTTCAAAAATCTAGTGCATATATAATATAGTCAGTGTTATATTAATCTGTGCATAAAATGAAGATAATTAGCATGAGTATTAGTATTCCTACCTTCATCTGTCAACCATACCTCTGATATTCTTGAATGTTTTGAGTGTACCCAGCATCTTGGTTCGCTACCTCGTGTTATGGTGAGTCAGAAACAAAGACTAAGCTTTCTCATCAGTTTACATCACTGACCGCTGAATGTCAAATGACTTTTAAAGAAGCCAAAAAAGTTATAAATATTCTAAAGCTAAAGCTTATCAGTACACTGTAAATGTAAAAGCTTCTTGATGTATGCTGTATTTAATGTTGTAATAATTTGTTCACTTACTAGAATGTATTAGTTTACTCGTTTATTTATGTAACTATTTATTATCGAAGAGAATTGTATGGCAAACAGATGATGAAGTGCTCATGTCAGCTACAAAGTCTAAACAATAACTGTATTTTAAAAGGAATATTTGAAATTCTATTTATATATTTTTCTCTATGTGTTTATTAAAGCATATATTAAACTGCAAATATGTGTTGCATGTTTTTATTACAGCTGGCTTTCTTCAAAAATGCAGACAGTCCCCCACACTTTTACAAATTATTACTTTGGACAACCAATAGCGCAAAACCACCAGGGCAAATTCTCTCATTTTCTAAACCACTTAATCCTACTAGGATCTCTACTAACTTCCAATGTTGTTACTGTTATTACTATTATTATTATTATTATTATTATTATTATTATTATTATTATTTGTCCCCTTTCTGATTCCTGATTTTTTAATTTTTTTACATTTATTTTTTTTTTTTTCAGATTTATCACTTATAAATGTTTCGGATCATCAAACCAATTTTAATATCTCACACAAACCACCCAAGTAAATAAATACAAAATACAGTTTCTAAATGATGATCTTCTAAATGAAGAAAAATCCAAACCTATCTGGCCCTGTGTGAAAAAGTAATTGCCTCTGAAACTAATAACTGGTTGTGCCACCCTTGGCAGCAATAACTGAAATCAAGCGTTTGCGATAACTGGTAATCACCTGTGGAGGAAATATCGGCCCACTCTTCTTTGCAGAATTGTTTTAACTGGAGGGTTTTCATGCATGAACTGCCCGTTTAAGGTCACAACACAGCATCTCAATTGGATTTAAGTCCAGACTTTTACTTGGACACTTCAAAACATTAGTTTTGTTTTGTTTTTTTGAGCCATTCAAAGGCTGCTATATTTCGGGTCATTGTCCTGCTGCATAACCTAAGAGTGCAAGGGCCTGAGGGCACGCACTGATGGCCTGAGGTTCACCTTTATGATATTCTGGTAGACAGCAAAATTCATTGTTCCATCAATCACAGCAAGTTGTCCAGGTCCTGAAGCAGCAAAGCAGCCCCAGACCATCACACTACCACCACTATGATTGACTGTTGTCATTACCTTCTTTTTATCAAATGCTGTTTTATTTATATGCCAGATATAATGGTCCATACAATTCTAAAAAGTTAAACTTTTGTCTCGTCAGTCCACAGAATATTTTTCCAAAAGTCTTGGGGATTATCGAGATGTTTCTTAGCAAATGTGAGATGGGCCTTTATGTTCTTCTTTGTCAGCAGTGGTTTTTGCTTTGGAACTCTTCCATGGATGACATGATTTTTTTGCCTCTCCGGAATGTGGAGTGCTCCGGTGTGCAGTGGTTGGTACCTGCTAGTGTTGGTTCAGGGACAACCAGTGACAAAGTCATGGGCAGCAAAGGCTCATTGATCTGCATGGAGCACAAATGAAGACCCTCTTGGTTCAATCCCACAGGTAAGCTACTATGGCACTAATTGCTGTAAAAAGTTAATACTTGCTAAAGCAAGGTCGCTTAAATCCTTGTACTTTGGCTTTGTTGGGTGCTTTTTGGGTCATTTTGCACTTTGGCTCATCGACTTTGGGGGCTGGCTGTTTTCTTGCTGCCTGGTGTGTCTCACTCATTTGCGGGTCCCACTGTGGTGGAGTGTTTGGTGTTGTTCACTTCACCTGGCAATGGTCATAGTGTTGTTGCTCAGAAGAGAAACTGTATTTTCAATAGTATTTGTAATTATATTTTAATAAATAATAGTTAAGTATTATTTAGTGTAAGCAATTGTATTTTCCTACCTATTCTATTTAAAAAAAATATGTAATTCCACCTGCCAGTGACTGATCTTGGAACAATAATACACCTTAAACCTGACATGGGTAACAAAACAAGAAGCTAAGATGATTCATCATAGAGGTTCTTCCTTTTTCTTATGGTGCTTAGCCCTCTTCTCAAAGTTCGCTTCACACCTCTTCATTTCAATTCTGTTGCAAATGACAAAAAGAAGCTTTCATGGGTCGGTCAGCTACAGCATCTCTCCATGTGTTGAGTGCTCCTCCACGCTTAAGCATATCCTTTAATGTGCCCTTGAACCTTAAAAAGGACAACCAACTCTTCTGAAACCCTCTGCCAGTTTTCCATAAAGGAGTGCATTTGCAGGGTGCTCGTGAGGCATGCGTGCAGTATGACCCTTTCAAAGTAGCCTATTCTTGATAAAGATGATCTCAATATCCTTTGTATCTGTATGGTACAATACTTCATCATTAGTGAAAGTCATCCCATCTGATCTTCAGAATTGACCTAATTTGGTGCCGATACAATGTCCAGGTCTCACTACTGATTCATCTGTGGGATAATTAATTGATTGTACACCTTAAGCTTTGTTTCAACTGTGAGATCTCTGCTATAAAACACCCTGTCCCTCAGCCTTCTTAACACACATGGCGCAGCCTGAATGTGTACTTTTATCTCCTCTTCCATCTTGCAATCTTTGGAGACAAAGCTTCCAAGGTACTTGAAGTGGTCAACTCTTTTTAAATTCTGTTCTTCAATGTAAAATCGATTTGGTCACCAACACTCATCGGTTCTGTTTTCTTGATGTTTATAGTCAGACCCATTTGCTTTGATAGTTCAGTGTAGCAAGAGTAGTAGTGTTATACCATTGTTGGCAAATAAGGCAATGTCGTCAGCATACTGAGCCTCTCTTAAGTACTTGATGAATGTCTTTGTCTTAGACTTTAAACGCCTAATATTGAAAAGGTCGGCATCATATCTGAATCGAACCATGACAGAGCATTCTGGGCTAATGTTCTTGAAAGGCAGAAATAGCATGTCTGCAGCATACATCCCAAAGAGTGTCAGGTCAAGCTTGCAGCCTTGCTTGACTCCACTATTATACTCACTTTGTCTAGTTCTCCATCAACACACAATTGGGCATGTACTCCCATATAAAGAGTTTTGATCACAGAAGTAAACTTGTCTGGGCATTCAAGCTTTTGCAGGATCATGAAGAGCATCTCCAGATTTACACAATTAAATGCCTTGGTGAAATCAATAAAAGCGATATGAAGGTTGCATTGCTGTTCTCTAGACTTTTCCATTATCTGACACAGGATGAAAATGCCATCTATTGTGCTTCGGCCATGCTTATAGCCACACTAGAATTCTAGGTAGAAATGTTCTGCTAGGCATTGAAGACGCTGAAAAATGATGTCAGCAAAGATTTTTTCTACAACGCTAAGAAGTGATATACCACGATAGTTGCCACAAACACTGCAGTCAACTTTCTTGAATAGGATGCAAATTATTGTATCAGTCAGATCTAAAGGCAACTTTGCGGTTGTCCAGAACAGATTACAAATGGTCAAAAGGAAGAATGCCAGATTGTATTCACCATGAACAACGACCTCAGGTAGTATGCCGTTAGGACCAGGGCTCTTCTTAAGTTTGGTGTTCTTAATTGCAGGCTTGACCTCTTCTATATTTATGGGGTCATCAAGCTCTTCCATAACTGGATGCTGTTGGAGGTCAACAAGTATTCTCATATCAACAAAAGTGGGCTGATTAAGAAGCTCTTTGAAGAGTTCTACTCATCACTCTTTGATGTTCTCTGGAGAAGTGAGAAGAATGCCATTCTTGTCTTTAACAGAATGGAGTTGTTTTTTTGTTTTGTATTTTTTTTGGCCTCAGACCATAGACAGCATTTACAGTTTCATAGTAATATCTGAGGTTATTATCCCATGCGTGTCCTTTTGCTGAAACCATTGGTTCTTCAGCTTTCTGATCTCTTCCCTTAGAGCTTTTCTGTCCCCTCTAAGCCTTTGATCTTTAAGAAGGATTTAAATATTTTTTTCATTATTCTTAAACCAGTCTTGGGATATTTTTTTTTTCCTTCCCAAAAGTGTCCTTGGTAGCATTCTGAAGAATCTTTTTAAGGTCAGAAATATCTGAAATGTCTCGGAATCTTTCATTCAAAAAGACTTCGAGCCTTTCTTTCTTCTCAGAACCCATTGTAGAGTCTCTCTTAGGTGGTGGTCTCTTACAACATGCAAACTTCACACAGAAATGCCCAAGCCCGGGAATCGAACCCAGGCCATCTTGTTGTGAGGTGGGCATGCTAACCACCGCGCTACCATGCCACCTTAAATGTTGTCTAACACCTAGTAATTTAGAAAAAACATTTGTTTTTAACTAGTGAGAAATAAAATACATTTGAAGGAATTAAACCCATGATTTGCAGTAAAAGTAATGAATGCTATTTTCTAGTGGTCACCCCTCAAAACAGATTACAGTCAAAATACAGATTGCAAAATACAGATTGCATTCAATAGAAATAATCATATTTTTGCATGTAATGTAAATGCTATTTCAAAACGCTATTGAAAAAAATTTCAGTGTCTGATTTTGACAATTTAGTGTGCATTTTTTTCCTGATTAAATCTTATAATTTAAATCAACTACATGTTGTGAATTTTTTGTATCATAGTTAATATGTTTTTTTCTTTAACAGAAGTCAAGTCAAGTCAAGTCAGTTTTATTTGTATAGCGCTTTTTACAATTGACATTGTCACAAAGCAGCTTTACATAGTAAAATTAAATTAGGAAGGAATCTAAAAAATTTTTCTCTACAACCCCCTACACATCCCTAATAAGAGAATCTGATAATGATGATGGTTTGTTATCTGTTACACTGCCACTGTCACCATCTACTAGAAAATCTGTTACACTGCCATTGCCACTGGTAGTGTTACCAAATAAAAGTATAATTAACATATCTGCAGCTACTACTGTGGGTCAGGCAAACAGCTCACAAGCTACAGCTAATTATTGTAATGTCACAGCTTCTGCTAACACATAAGATGACATTGCACTGTGTACTACCAGTGACATTACAACCACTAGTACATCTTTCAGCCTCAAGATTTCTGTTACATCAGTAACGTCTCTTGGTCTCTTGGACACCTGTACTACTTTTGCCATTGGGATGCCTGCAGTAAGGTCTGTTTCATTGTCACATGCAAATACCCACATCGCACAAATTTCCACCTCTACGATCCTAGTCTGAGGATGACCATGCAGATCTGGTATTGGCCAGAATTAACCAGCTGGAGCAACAAGCAATAAGAATTGAGGATACAAAAAGAAAATAACCCATCCTCCATGATTATAACAGACATTTTGCCATGTGTTCCATATAACATCATACACCAGATGGAAGTGTTCCAAAACATTAATGAACAAAGATAAAAGATCACAGTTAGCTCACATATCAATGGAAATGTTCCCAGCAAATGCACTGGCAGAGTTTGTGTACTAGTGCTTACCAACATTATGCATAAACTTGTGTCTATCCTCTTATAAATGGAAGGGTACTGCGAGGCCAGGACAAGACCCCAAACAAAGTTTTGCTAAACATGCTTTATGTAAAGTCATTTTATTTGCTACCCAAAATAAATTTCCTGGTGTAGATCGAAAACTGGTAAAGGGTGCCATTCAGCTGAATTCGACAAATGCCCCAAATCACTTTGGAGGTGCTAGGAAGCTTTGTGCAGTTCACGAAACTCAAAGGGCTCCAGCTGTACATTATAGGAGTGATTCAGATCTATCAAATTAGCTCCCAAATTCAAAAACATTTTGTTTGATATATAGGTTATAACAAATAATTTTACCTACCTTTTTACTGCATAATGTTCCACTTTTACAGTAACAAGCACTTCCATTTGGTTTATGCTAATGAAGGAGCATCTGGGAAAAGTACTGTATGTTAATATTTTTCAAATTTAATATGCTGTATTCGAATAAAATACATAATTTCCTTTTAGGATTATAAAATGTATACAGTAAAACCTGTAATAAGAGATCCCAACAAGTGTCAAGTTTGTAGTCTTAAACTTTTTTAAGCATTTCATGTTTGTTATATCCAAAGCCGGTGGTGTTAAAATCCATGAGTCTCTCAAGATACCCTGATAACATGGTTAAGTGATAAATATGTGGAAGAAATGTCAAAGTGACATGAATTTCACTTCATTTTACATTTACATTTACAGCATTTATCAGACGCTCTTATTCAGAGCGACTTACAGAAGTGCTTCAAAGTGACTATCAGTGAATATATTTTTATAGTGATGTGTCTCGACACAGACTAAGTATACCATCAGTCAAACTCAGTGGGTAGGTGTTGTGCATGTAGGTTTTTATTGTTTTTTTTTGTTTGTTTGTTTTTTTTTTGTTTTGCTTTTTTCGAGCATGTGTGTGTGTGCGTAAAACATAGTGCTAAGCTAATCTAGGTACTGCCGCAAAAGGTAGGTTTTCAGCCGTCGTTTGAAGACACCCCGTGACTCAGCTGTCCGGACATTCAGAGGAAGTTCATTCCACCACCTTGGAGCCAGAACAGAGAAGAGTTTAGATGCATTTTCCCTTGTCTCTTGGTAGAAGGAGGGACCAGTCAAGTAGTGTTAGAGGATCTGAGAGAACATGGTGCAGTGCGGGGTGTGGTAAGTGCTTTAAGGTAGGAGGGTGCAGGTCCATTTTTGGCTTTCTATGCAAGCATTAGTGTTTTAAATCTAATGGGAGCAGCTACAGGAAGCCAATGGAGAGATTGTAGCAGTGGAGTGTTGTCGGAAAATTACGGAGGTTAAAAACAAGCCATGCAGCTGCATTTTGGATCAGTTGCAGAGGTTGAATTATGCTCAAAGGTAGACCTGTCAGGAGTGAGTTGCAGAAGTCTAGTCTTGATATGTCAAGGGACTGAACAAGTATCTGAGTGGCCTTAGTGGAAAGAAATGGACGAATCCTTTGGATGTTATATAGAAGTCATATCAGATGAAAATGTGAATAGTGGTAGGAAGCCAGATCTGATTCAAGTTGAGATTCTTCCACTTTCTCTCAGCTGCTCTGAGTTGTCTACAATTGTTTCACAGCACCCCTGAGAGCCAAGGAACAGGGCAAGAAGTAATGTTGGATTTTCTAGATAGCAGGCAGAGGAGATCCATAGATGCAGAGAGTGAGGAAAGTGTCAGTAGCAGATTCTAATGGTAGGGAAGAAAAGGAGACTGGGTTAGGAAGATAAGCTAAAGTACAGGGAGCAACAGTTCAATTCAAAAGAAATGGTTCAACTCAATTCAGTTTTATTTGTATAGCACTTTTTACAACTGACATTTTCACAAAGCAGCTTTACATAGTAAAAGTAATTTAAGGAGGAATCTAAAAAATTTTCTACAACCTCCCGGAAGAGCTGGAGGAAGTGGCTGGGGAAAGGGATGTCTGGACCTCTGCTTAGGCTGCTGCCCCTGCTCCCTGACTCTGGAACAAACAGAAGATGAATGAATGAATGAATGCCCCACATGCAGTCCATCCTGAGCCCGTGCCTGGCTGCAGCCTATGGGTCTTTAAGTAGCAATAATAATAGTAGTAGTAGTAATAATAATAATAATAATAATAATAATAATTTTCTTCTGTTCTCTTTCTAACCTATGTCACTTAAATATAATGGAATTAGAAATTAATACTTTAAGTTCATATAGCCACAGTGGTTTAAAGATAAACTACTTAGACCAATAATAATAAATACTAACTGCAGTAATATTATCAGTAATATCAAAACCAATATCACCATGACCACCACTTTCAAAGTATTAGTGAAAAAATTTATACATAATAATAATGTTAATAACAGTAACTATTTTATTGAAATAATTTATGTAATAGAAATACTTCTCTATTTTTCTATGCTAGGTAGGTTTGTGGGAGCAGGCATGGCTTCAGACCCAAGTATTTAGTTTAAGTTAATATATGTTAATAATGGGTTCCTGAAGTATTATTATTGTGGATGTATGTGTTTTTTTCCAGTGTGATGTATTCTATGATATATAATATATTATTACAGCTTTTTATCCAGAAGTCAGGGTTGGGGAAGAAGGTGAGATATTTTACCATTTAGCAATTGGAACTGCCCACGACAACAGTGGCAAAGAAAAACTCCCTCAGTTGACACGAGGAAGAAACCTTGAGAGGAAACAGGCTCACAAGGGAAGCCCATCCTCAATTGGCTGAAGCCATAAAATACAAACCATATAAGAGAAACTTCATTTCAGTCTAATATGTAGTCCGGTTGGTTATACCACAACTGTAAGTCCTAATTAATTGTAGCAAAAGATTTTATATCACCAGCAGTGAAAAGTCATGTTCAGTTTCTGAGTGCAGATCTAAGCCAATATGGATCTTCATCAGCAGGAGTGAGGGGCTTCCAAGATTTTATTTGTGCTGAGTGCAAGCAGGGACTCCGGCATGACAAACTATGGTAGCATAACTAAAACTCCACTGTCAGATGACCTGGGTGAGCATGTAGAGTGAGGGAGCAACAGCATCCCAACATCACAGTTTACCAGAACTCTCTATGCCTATGAACCCCCAGATCTGCTCCTTTACCTAATAAAAGCCTATTAACAAAATGCTTGACTAAACAAGTAAGTTTTCTGCCTAGTCTTAAAAACAGAGACTGTGTCTGAGTCCCGAACATTAACTGGAAGTTTATTCCATAATTGTGGGGCTTTG
>JAQMYF010040211.1:0-12353 GCA_030014195.1 Neosilurus mollespiculum
TTCAGGTGTTGCCTAGGAGGGCTTTGTTTCTGTGGCGGCAGGAAGACACAAGTTCGTTACGCTTATTGAGTGTTGATTCTCTTCTTCTTCTTCTTCTTCTTCTTATTATTATTATTATTATTATTATTATTCTGTGATTTATCGGCGGTTGGAATCCCCGCTGTTGCATTACCGCCATCTCCTGGTGCTATCATTCTATTATCTAAATTACATTCTGTGCTTTAACCCAGTGTGTTTTAAAAACTTGGAAAAACATTTTTTTCCCATATTGCTTTCACCAAATTCTAAAATATTCTTCATCGTAATTACTTCTAATCCATTTTCTCTCATTTTCCCAAACATCTCTTTTCTTTCTGTTCTATATTTCTCTCAGTCCATAATCACGTGGAAAATCTTCCACCACTCAACATTGTTCTCATAATCCCTCTGATGTTTCCCTGTTCATTTCAGTGTACTGTTTAGATTAGTATACCCAATCCTCTGTCTAAACATCAGGACCTCTTTTTTCCTCTTCCAACCGTAATTGATTGCTTGACTCTATCTAATTCACTATGGAAAACAGATGCCTTCCTTTTGACTGTTCTGCCCATTGTATCTGCCAATAAAGATTTATCTCCTTCCAGAATCACTGCACACTAATATTTTTCGGGATTTGATCTGCCTGGAAGAGACATGAGTATTGCGTATAGTTCTACCCAGGCTGCCATAATCTAGTCTTATTAAATAAAAAGAGATCTGCTTTAGAGATGCCATATCTGCCCCCCAATCCAGTCCAAACAAGCACCTTATGACATTCATCACTTTTTGACATTTTTCTGCAGTTTTCATAACATGTTCCCTCCAGGTTAATCTAGTGTCGAATATAACTCCCAGAAAACGAAAGTTAGCTAGCCTTTCCAAATTTTGTACATATATCTTCAGTTTCATATTCTCATTTATCCTTTTCCTTGTGAATATCATTGTCTTAGACATTTCAGTCGAGAATCCTAAACCCCATTTTATTCCCCATATTTCCACTTGACTTATTTCATGTTGTACTTTTTAAATCACATATTCAGTATTCCTCCCCCTTTTCCATAAACTTCCATCATCTGCAAACAATGATTAGCCAATGCCTGGTTGAGTTTTTCCAAAAATATCATTGATCATTAATATTAATATTGAACAAAATAGGGCTAATAACACAACCCTGGGGCATACCATTTTCTACCACACATTTCCTTGATATACTTGACCCTACTTGTATTGTTCTGCCACTTAGAAAAATCCATAATCCAATTGAATATGTTCCCTCCAACTCCCATTAGGTGCAGTTTGATTAAAAGTCCTTCTCTCCACAGCATGTCATACGCTTTTTCTATATCTAAAAATACTGCAACCACAGATTCTTTTTTAATTTGTGCCTTCCATATTTCGTCTTCTAAATACACTACCACAGTACTATTACCTCTTCTTTGCGTTTTATGATATCCTTGGTGTTGTACTGCTGCCACCTTCTGGATCATCCTCTTATCATGACCTTTGTATTATTCATAAATTTAAAAATGACTTCCTCTTTCATTCTCATGATTTCATTCTCAACCACAGATTCGGTTTGAAATTTATACAGAGAAATTTTTTAAATCATAAGTACTGCACTGTGTCCAAAATCAGTCACTACTCACTGTATATTCACGCCATATGGTGCCAATCTCACTCGACTCTGGGCGAAGGCGGGGTGCACCCTGAACAGCTCACCAGGCAAACTGCATGGCCAACACCCACACAACCATTCACACTCACACCAAGGGGAAATTTGGAGCTGCTAACTACAAATTCTCCAAATACTCCAGCCCACTATGCATGTTTTTAAACTGTAGGAGGAAACCGGAGTACCCACAGGAAACCCACACAAGCATGGGGAGGACATGCAAGCTCCACACAGAAATGCCCTGATCCTGGGACTCGAACCCAGGCTTTCTTGCTGTGAGACAAACGTGCTAACAACTGCGCCACCATGCAGCCCATCACTATGTAAGTTCTCCATTTTGTAGTGGGGTCTGAATGTACAATAAAAATTATTATACACTCAGTGTATCCCACTGCATCGTGAAAAGTAGTGTACAACTGATGATCACTAACCATGCAGTGTATACCATCGTACATTGTGTGTGTGTGTGTGTGTGTGTGTGTGTGTGTGGTCCACCAGCTCGGTTGTGACCTGTCATGTCTTAGGTGTAATCAATGGCACCATGGAGTAGTGTCCAAAAGGGTTTTAACACTTTAGCATTGAACTCAGTATTCAATTCCCTTGGTAGTGTGTCGTGCATAGTGGATGAGCAAGTGATTTAGGGAGTGACACAGTGCTAGACGTACCATACATCCTTAATGAGCAAGCCTGTGGTGATGATGGGAAGGAAAAACTCAGAGATGACAAGAGGAAGAAACCTCAAAAGGGAAACCTATTCTCATTACTTTTCTGTACACATTACTCCTCTCTCTACCTCCTGCATAATGAGAGTGTACACCACTGTTTCTGATTGTTAGCATTTAGTTTGGTGTCACCATTTCAGTCTATCCATCACCACTCTTTCCTCCCTCCTCCATCTCTTCTTCTCACTCAGGTGCGCTGTACTACTTTTATCTCCTGCTTCCAACATTGTTTTCACTCCAGATTCATGTCTTTCTCAACTCTAATAAATTTACACTCAGGATGTTTTTTGTTCTTTTATTAAAATACACTAAAACAGCACCACTATTTATAAGCCAGATTCAAAAGGTAAGTTTAAAAATGTCCACTGACCCAGCATCTCTGCTATGTTTTGGGAGGCTGTTTCATAATGGTACGTACTGGAAAAAGGCAGCATCTCCAATTTTTTTCTTAAGGGTCATGGAGGGATGTAAAATAACAGGGAATCTGATAGATAAGAGGGTGCTAGACCATTAAGAGCTTTGTAAACAAGCAGAAGGACTTTAAAATCTTTTCTAAAAGCTATGGGGAGCCAGTGCAGTGCTGCTAAAACGGGGGTTTGTGCTCTCACTTCCGTAATTTTGTTAAAGAGTCTATCAGCAGAGTATAAGTTGTAATTTTTCTATAGTCTTTTTTGGAAGACCAGTAAAAAGAGCATTGCAACAGTCACTCAATACATTTAAATTGTCATTTAAACATATGAAGTTTGTCCGTTTCCGTCGATCTGACACATGCGCACTGCACAGCAACACTCTGCAAGAGGAGAGACAGAGATGGGATTTTTGTGGCTCTTTGAAGGGAGCCGGATCTTGAGGAGCTGTTCCTTCCAAAAAGCTATTCCAAAGACTGGCTCCTTCGTTTTTTTCTTTTAAAGAATGCAGGGTAACTCATATTTATAAAGGGAATCATCAGTGGTAGTGATTATATGGCAAAATTTGGATTAAAACTGGCACACGCCACCAAAATATACTCTGTTGGTGGGAATTATTCTGAAATATCGGTTATTATTAAATTTCAGTTGGCTTGTGTTTCCACGGTTACCGAAGCTCCACATCCCCATGCTTACCAAGACTTTGTGGCACAAACAAAACTGAGCTGGTTACAATTATCCTCCACACAAAATTATTTTAATCCTAAATTTTCACACAAGAATATTTTCAAAAATTAAAAAAACTACTATAAAAGATTTTTTAAAAAATACAGGAAATAAAAAAATACTAGAAAAATACAAGCAATGGAATAAACCTGAGCAACATCAGTACAAATTTTCGTCAAGGTTTTAACTCACAATATTTGTTTCCGTAGAATACTTTAATCATTAAACCAGAAAGACATCATAAAAACATCAATGCAAAACTACTACTGTACCTGGTGTGTGGACCTGAACTACTTTACAAATAGGATCTCAACTCCTTCACTCTAATCCACATCAGAACAATGTAAACAACAGTTAAGTGCAAAGGTGTCTAAACAATTACTAAGTGTAAACAAAACTAGACATCCCTTAAGTAATAAAGCACTAGCATCCTTTGTGGATTCTCCTTCCTCTCTTTCTTGTTCTTGGTGAAATTTGCTGAGAATGGAGTCCGACTGGTCTGGGATCTGTCACTACCTGATGTTAAGACGGCAGAGGTAGAAGGAGGTGCATTAATGGAGACTCCACTGTCATTGGTGCCGGACTCAGTCTCTTGGTTTCTAACATTTGACACAATTACTGTCGGGTGTTGATTTTTAAGTGCCGGTGTAAATTGTTTGTAGACCCAGACTTGAAAGATGAGCTTTTCTGGCAAATATTGCACTTTGCCATACCTTGGCTATCAACAGAAAAGTCCAAATGCTGCTCCATTTCTGCATCTTAATGGAGTGTCCGTCGCTCCATTCGGGTAGGGTAGGGTCCGTCTGGGAAGTTCTCCGCTGGGTTCTTTCTACGTGTTCTGGTAAGTAAGCAGATGAAAGAACTTTGATTTTGTGATAAGTTTGAGTTTGTGTATAAAAGCGGTAATGTTTTGCCGGAATGAGGACTGCCTTTTTCATTGAATTGAATTTGTTTTTTTCTGGCTAGCAGATAATGTGGCAACAACTCAAAAAAAAAAAAACACTCCAGTGCTGATTTTACTGCTTTCAATTTGTGTTTATTATGCATGATTTTTTTTTGCATGATAGTAATTAACTGTTATAAAATGACTGAAATATACCATTTTAATCATATATACACAATAATTGTGTTTACATGGAAAAATAACTATAAAAAAACCCCACAAGGTTGCATTGTCTGGTACAGAAGATGTATTTAATTTGTTTTTATGTTTTAAATCAGCTTATAATGTGTATTTATTTCTCTATTTCTCTACGTTATGTGGAGATGCAAAGAGTGTTCGGCAACTGTACCTAAAAGGTACGAGCTTCTGAAGCACTACAAGTTAGCACACGGCCATTTTGGCCAGAGACACCCATATCCA
The DNA here is from genome assembly GCA_030014195.1 of Neosilurus mollespiculum. Taxonomy (NCBI): domain Eukaryota; kingdom Metazoa; phylum Chordata; class Actinopteri; order Siluriformes; family Plotosidae; genus Neosilurus; species Neosilurus mollespiculum. The sequence goes on from JAQMYF010040211.1 coordinate 4,909, forward strand.
TGCACATATGCTGAATGCCCATGCGCATTCAAAACTTGCCCTGAAGACTCACTTAAGTAAATCACACGTTTCACCAAAAAGTGCTGAGGTAGAAATACACACATGCTTTGTGTCCAGGAAGTGCATTTCCATCTAATAGAGAAAACTCTGCCCATATTTACAACCACTTAAAGTGCTTTGAGACGGTCACCTGTATGTACCAGATTTGTTCTTATCAATCTAATATATTTGCTTCTTTCAAATCTCATAAAAACAGGAAGCATGGCACTCGTACAGTGAGCGACTTAAAAGTTGGAGAAGTGACAAACAGTAATGTAAAGGATAATTCACCTGAAGAAAAGGGTTCTGATTTAGATTCCTATCAAATAATTGAAGCAGACAAAAATCAGAATCTCGATGCAATTATTCATAAATTCTAAAGTTAGAGAATAACTCACATGTCCCAAGCTCAGCAGTTGATGTGGAACTGGAAGACTTGCACTTTATTTTCACCTCTGCTGTTGTGCCAGTAACAAACAGTATAGTTGTTGATGTTTTCGAAAAGCATGACCTCAGTGTTAATAAGTTAATAATTGATGACTTGAGCATTGCTATTTCTACCCATAATCCTTTGCTAAAAGCAATAGCCAAGGATGGCTCACTAGCTACAGGATTCAAATGTCAAATATACTACAAGGAACATTTTAAAGTTGTGGAGCCTGTTGAGTACGTTCTTGAGGCAAGGACAAAAAAAAACTATCAATATGTCCCCATACTCAAATCTCTACAATAGCTCCTGGGACGTAAGGTCATAGCTGATAAGCTCACGGACCGATTGACTTCCATCATGAAATCCCACTTAAATATTTCAAAAAGTACAAAATAAATAGGGGTACTTCTGTGCACAATTAGCAGCTTGCTTACAAGTTTGAACACTGATTGGTCCATAAGTTAGCAAAATAACTTCCAGGTTTCTAATCAAGAGCTAAAATGATTATATGGATAACTATTTTAATCAAGTCTCAACGAAAATGCCATGAGCTAGTTTTAGCTTCTGATATACAAGTACAGTATTTTCTACTTCCTCATTTTCTGTCATTGTAATTGATTATATTTGGGGTTTGGACTTTGGTAAACACCTTGAAACATTTTTAACTGTTATGAATATCTATGAATAGTGTGACAAGACAATCTGAGACAGTTTTTCACAAATACTTTCTTCTGATTCCCTTTTTTTAAAGATGTGGATCCTGAACCGGAGCAAGGAATAAGTGAACAACTCTACATGGTGGTCCGTGTCATCCAAGCCGAAGGAGCGGAGCCCACTGATGACCCTGAGGATGTCCACGTTATTATAGAGGCGGTGGAAGTGCTGCAAGACTTAAAGGACGTGGCATATGGTTGCACACTCCTCCTAGGACTCATCTACTGTTTAAATCTGGAGTACCCAAGGAACCTAAAATACACCTTTGAATTCATTCAGAAGGTGTTGATGGACATGGATGGACAGAAACTTTCACGGCAGGTACAGGTCCTCAAGGGCAAATTATTTGAGTAAGGGAAAGGGTTTACCATGCGCTTGCAATAGTAGCGAAAATGACTGCTGGCAGGTGGACTGCAGTAATAAACAATGAGACTGATTGATTGATTTTACTTTTTTTGGATTTCTTTTTTTTTTAATGATATTTTAAGTTATAATATTTTCAGCAATTGTGGTACATGCTGAAGGCTGCAACAGCCATTTCAATTTGTACATTGGGTTTTAGTCATCACGGCACATTGTTCTGTAACACCTCACTGGTGCACTTTGTTTTTTGTATGTACAGTTTTAGTTTGTTTACATATGGCTATTTGCCACAGACGGACACAGAGATGGATAGATGCAAACACACAAAGCATGATAGGACAGTTTTTGGTACATTTTGCACTCGTTTTTTTCTGTTTGTTCACATATGGCTATTTTCCGCAGACAACCACAGAGACAGATACAGTGAGACAGAGACAGAGTCAGACAGAGACAAGCGGATAGAATCTAAGACACAGACGGACAGATACAGAGACACAGAATCAGACAGACAGACACTCAAAGCACTTGTGGCTTGTTTTCGGCATATTTGGCACATGCCTTCTTCTGGCCTGTTGTTTGAAATAAAGAAAATGTGAATAACATGAATTGACTTGAGTGGTATTTGTTGTGTTTCATAAATTCTACATGATGATGTTAAGTAAATCCAACATAATGACGATTAATAAATTAAACGTAATGTTTAATTAATTTAATGTAATGTGGTTTTGTAAATTCAATATAATGGTGTTTCATAAATTCAACATAATGATTAATAAATTCAAAATAATAATGTTTAATAAATGAAACAATAGCACTAAGTAAATTTAAAATAACTTCATGTAGCGCATAATTAAGACTGTTTGCTGAAATTTAGTCATCTAATATTCTTCAAATTTAAATAAAATAGTTTTGTGGGACCGGTTGACATTATCCTGTTATTTAGATTTAAATGTTCTATTTCTAATGTTCTAACTTCTCAGCGTCCTGTTGAGTTAAAAATGGTCGGATTCTGGCAATATTTCTTAGATGAAACTATGCTGCTTTCGTGACCTTATTTATGTGAGATTTAAAATTTAACTCAGAATCTAAAATAACGCCTTGGCTTGTAGCTTCGGATTTTACCCGGGGAGCAAAATTTTCCAACCTGTTAACCAGAACATCGCTTCTGGCTTTTGGGCCAATTAAAAGAATTTCCGTTTTATCCTCATTCAGTCTTAGAAAGTTATTGCTCATCCATTGATTAACTGCAGACAGGCAGGCAGTCAGAGAACATAAAGCAGTGGGATCAGTTGGTTTAAGTGAGATGTATAATTGTGTATCATCAGCATAGCTGTGAAAGTTAACAATTTAAAATTAAAAGGTTCCACATTTCAGCTCGGACTTCCATGGCTGCTCCTGTAGCGTCTGTTTCAGGATACTGTAATCCTTCAGTAAAGATACGTAAATCCTCCTGCTATTGTGCTTATATATGATCATGTTCATGTACCACGCCTGGATTCTTACACTTTAATTTAGTCTCAAGCAACTAGAGATCATTCCAGTACCCAATATCCCTTTTGTCCCCTGAGCCACACTTCTCTCCCAGCATGTCTATAGCACTGGTTCTGTTGGGCGGTTATCGCCTCGTCTCCTCAGCTTTATCCACAAGTTTTAATGATGTTGCTTATGCTGCAAACTCCATGATATTCCCCCTGTCTCTAGCCGAAGTGCACATAGTGATGAAGAGCGCACAGCTTAACCTTCATGCCCTGGTTTGGATTTGATCTAACCCAGATACATTTTTTCCAGTGAAAGGTCACATTAGTACTCCCAAATAACAGTCATGTTATTACAGAACTGGAGTACTGATTCACTAATAAAACCACCAAAAATATTAAAGCCACTCGCCACCATACTTATCCTCCCAACGCATGTACTTAGCAAACAAAAACAAAGTTGTGAAGATGTCACCATAAGGTAAGTCTCTGTCTGTCAGTGTTACATGACTATAGAGATATTAGGCACATGAAATTTTTACACTCCCTTTTCCTGAGGACACAAATAATGAAATAAATAATCCCTTTATTTAAACAGATTACATTCTTCATATCGGGATATCGGGTGCTGCATTACTGATCGCAAGGTTGGGGGTTCAATCCCCACTATCACCAGGATGTCGCTGCTGTCCCCCCAGTGCAGCTAACTGGGTAATCAAAGACCAGCCATGGATAATGGGCCTTCTGTTTCTATATAGAGCTCAGTATTGCTAAACATATCAAACCACGTCTTAGCCAGCAGCAGTATGAACATGCAAACTGAGCAAAATACCACTTCTATAGTTCCTGCAGAAATCATGCATTTGCATGTAATACCAAGTTCAGGCTCCCTTCCATATGGTCAAGGATTCCAGCCAATTTTTTTCTTATAGGGAAACTCTCATTTAGTTAATTAAAAATGTTGTTGATGTGGAAATGTAAAGACTCCCAAACCGTAGAAAAACATTTGAGGGATCCCTTTCATGCAGTTTATCAGCTGAATTAACAGAATTTTTTAAAATTTTACTTCCATGATTGTTCCTCTCTGTTCTTCCTTTCCACCCTCTCCGATCAATCCATATCCTTAAGATCAATCCCCCCCCCCCCCCCCTTCCAGTTCTCCTATCAGGTATAATTCCCTCACGGGATTTAGTCTCAAATTATACAAACAAACTTTTTTTTGCAGTCACTCATCCACACTGCCACATTTCCCACACCCACTAACTCACTTCCATTCACTTGCCATCTCTAATCTGTGTCTCATTCACAAAAATAAATTATTGAAGGACATGTAGTAATATCGCAGTAGAAACCCAGGATAGCGAGACGTGGAATGTGATTTTAAAAATGAAGGAGATAAAATGAGATTTCAGAGTTTATATTAAAAATATTTTATATATCTGTTATGCGAGTGAAGAATAAATCACACAGGGAAAATTAAATGTGTTCTAAAATAACTGAATGTCAGATGGAGAGAGGGATGAGGTTTTAACTTCATTGATTTTGTCCTGTTCACTTTTTCACTCTGTAAATGCCCAGAAATGAGTCTCATACTGACAGCTCACAAATCTTTGAGGGAGGTCAAGATCATGAGGGAAAAACTACATATAAATGCACAATAGTTTCATAAACCAAAAAAACATGAAAGAGTGATGTAAAATAAACAGTGTGGCATGGACTACACACCACAGATATAAATGAGCTGCTAAATCAATTGACTGAACTGAAAGCTTGACAAAGGTTGTGTGATGCATGCTTGTCACCTCTTGCTTTTAGCTCTCACTGCTGGCTAGTCATGCTGCTTCCAGCATAAGTGACAGCCGAGTTCGTAAATCTCTCCTTTCCAGTATATTAGCCTCTCCACAGCAAATCCGATGCAGCACCTCCCAGTGGTGTCAGGTGAAAACTGATTACCCTATGGCCTCAGGCTGTCATCTCTGCAAAGGCTTGGAAAAGGTTTGGTGCTGCATGTCTGCACCACGCAACATAAACAACACCAGGCTGACTCATCAAGATGGTCCTCCTTCTTTGCAGATCTGCAGGGAAGGAAGAGTGCTGGGCTCTCAACCTCAAAGGGGCCCTCGCTCAGTTACCGGAGGCCCCCCTTCTTCGACTTGCAAAACCAGGGGCTGAAGAAGAAGGAAAAAAAACTGCTGGCAATGAAGAATTATCACCATCATGAACCGTGAATATTCAATTCAATTCAAGTCAGTTTTATTTGTATAGCGCTTTTTACAATTGAACACAGAGGGAGTTTACAACAAGAAAGTACCTCTAGCTGAAACAGGAAGACATTGAGATTGCCTGCATTTAGGAAATGCATCTGAAGGAAACAGCAGTTTAGCATGATAGGGTACTAAGTTTTCAGACATGATAGAGAGAAAAGCAGCAAGTGTGAAACAGCAGTCGTGGTCAAGAACTCAATTCCACCCCAAGAGCTCCAAGTCAACAACAACAACCAGTCACAGTTACTATAGATAATCAACAAATGAGGATCTTCAGTGTGTACAGACCTGTAGATAGAGATCCCTTCCTACACAGCATGAAAACTGCACAAGATTGGTGCCTAATCTTAGGTGATTTTAACAGTCACTCAGAGGCTTGAGGCTATGCTGAAGCTAATCAAAGAGAGGAAGAGGTGGTTTACTGGCAAATAGAAAAAAGTTCCTGCTCCTAAATGATCCTGATGACCCACCCACTTTCTTTTCACAGCGATGGCCCAGTAACACTACACTTGATCAGGCATTCGCAACAGATGACCTAACCAAGAAAGCAACCAGAACAGTGAACACTGAATGAACTTGGAGGAAGTTTCCACAAACCAGTTGTTATCTCTCTGGTTTTGCACTATAAACCTCAATAAGACAAAACATTCCCTCGATGGAATTACTTTTTTTTTTTTTTTTAATGGAATCTATGTAATCTTGCTGGACTTGACTGGAGGGGACTGAAAAAGAAAGAAGACAGCAAACAGAAGCAAAAGGAAAACTAAAAAGAAGAAGGAGGAGACAGAAACATTATAGATATAAAGCAACGACCCTTGAAACCAAACTATCACAAGACAAACTGCTACATTTGTACATAAATACAACAATAAATTTCTTGCGGCTTTTACAGAAAAATAGAGCTGACATTAATCAAGAGTTTGTTAAATAATAACCAGAACAAAAAGACACATCACAAACATATCATAACATCCATCAAAGTAATGAATACACAGTCACAGAGACAGAAGAAAGACAAAGAAAAAAAAAAAAATTAAAAAAATTAATTAATAATAATAATAATAATAATAATAATAATAATAATAATAATATACACACAAAACTAAACAACAACAAAAATAAATAAATAAATAAAAGAGAAAGGGAAAAAAATACATAATTATAATAAAAAATATTAATAAAATAAATATATATATATAAATTAAATTATAAATATATACATAAATAAATAGATAGATAGATAGATAGATAGATAGATAGATAGATAGATAGATAAATAAATAAAAGACAACATAGTGACCGTGCCAGCATGCAAAACATGTGGAAAAAGTGAGTGATCGGCAACAAATGACGAGCAAGACCGTGTAACTGCAACCACACCTTCACAGCGGCCAGAGGAAGACCATGACAGACCAGGGACCCGGGCCATTAGCAGGAACCTCGGAGCACGACCCCAAGCCACGTCGCACCAAAGACAACCCCAGGCCTACTCAGAGGGTGGCAGAGAAAAGCCCCAGCCAGAGATCCCCGGGGCGGCGGGGCAGAGGCCCCAGCGAGCCAGGACCGGTAGCCGCCGACCCCGCCAGGTCCCGGCCATCCAGAGCGGACAGAGTAGAGGGTCCAGGGCCCCAAGGCCCCGGAGGCAGCCCCCCTCCCCCAAGGCAGAGGGACCGCACCACGTCCAAAAGAACCAGGCCCCCCAGACAACCACCCGGTGCGGGCCAGCACCCACCCCGTTGCTCCGGCCACACAGCCCGGAAACCAGGGCACCTCCGATCCTCCTTCCCCACCCTCCTCCCCACGAACTCCCACACTCACTTTCATACACCCCTCCCATTATGCCCTGCGGGGGACGGCCACGGCAGACCAGAGGACAACGAGCCCTAAATCCGGTCTCCACCACTACCCCCACCCACCCCCTCCACCACGACCCCTCAGGAGCGGCAGACCAAGCACCCCCCAGGGCCAGCAGCCCTCCTTCAGCGCAGCCAACCCGGGACCCAGCCCCGGGGACAACCACCCCCCCTGCCCGCCCCCGGCGGCGTCCAGGAGAACAGGGATGTGAGAGGTCCCCATTTCATCTTCCCTGCTCTTGACTGTGTGCTGATTGCAATTAAAATTGAGGGGCAGTGACCTCATTATGCTGGGAGCGAGGCCACC
>JAQMYF010040212.1:0-10544 GCA_030014195.1 Neosilurus mollespiculum
GTTTGTGGAGTACTGCTTCCCCCTCCTGAGGTGCCGGATGGTGGTCCAGAACCTTTTCGAGGCCAACCGATAGTCTTGGCCCATTCGGACTCCATGTCCTCGGTCTCCTTTGGGATGTGGTTGTAGCTCTGCCTGAGGTGGGAGTTGAAGGCCCTTCTGACAGGAGACTCCGCCAAACATTCCCAGGAGACCCTAACTACATGCTTGGGTCTCCCCAGGTCTGGAGGGCAGCCTCCCCCACCATCTGAACCAGCTCACCACCAGGTGGTGATTGGTTGACAGCTCAGCTCCTCTCTTCATCCGAGTGTCCAGAACATGCAGCCGATGACACGAATACAAAATCGATCATCGAGCTGTGGCCTAGGGTGTCCTGGTGCCATGTGCACATATGGACACCCTTATGTTTGAACATGGTGTGCGTGATGGACAAACTGTGACAAGAGCAGAAGTCCAGCAACAAAACACCATTCAGGTTCAGATCGGAGAGGCCGTACCTACCAATCACACCCTTCCAGGTCACGCAGATCTGAACACGAAAGACGACGAGAGAGTCCCCAGGGGGAGCGATCTCTAGCACACCCCCTAGGGACTCCAAAAAGGGTGGGTATTCTAAACTGTTATTTGGTGCATAAGCACAAACAACAGTCAGGACGTGTCCACCCACCTGCCGGTGGAGGGAGGCTACCCTTTCATTAACTGGAGAGAACACCAACATGTGGGCACCGAGACAGGGGGCAACAAGAATGCCCACACCGGCTCGTCGTCTCTCCCCATGAGCAACTCCAGAATGAAACAAGGTCCAGCCCCTCTTGAGATATGCGGTTCCAGTGCCCAAGCTATGTGTCGAGGTGAGCCCAACTATATCTAGTCGGTAGCTCTCAACCTCACACACCAGCTCAGGCTCCTTCCCGCCAGAGAGGTGACATTCCGTGTCCCAAAAGCCAGAGTCAGTAGCCGAGGATCGGTCCGGCAGAGCCCATGCCTTCGGCTGCCACTCGGCTCACACTGCACCCGACTCCTATTGCCCCTCCCACGGGTGGTGGGTCCATGGGAGGGCAGATCCATGTGTTCTCTTCGGGCTGGGCCCGGCAGAGCTCCGTGGGCAGAAGCCTGACCGCCCGGTAATTGCCTTCGAGCCCCTCCCCCGTTTTGTAAAACTGACATTTACTCTAATTTGAGTCAATACTTTCTGATTCACATCATATTTATTTTCCAAAATGAAATATTTTCATTATCTTAAATCTCTCCGTTCACTAGTGAAGATCCTGACTGTGTTTTATCGTCCATTATCAGTTCATATAAAGGTATGTGGGATATAAAGTTCTCCTCGTGAAACCACCCCAGCTCAGGGGTTTAGTATCTCTTATTCACCTGTTCTAGTTTTGGTTCTGTATGTTTACAATAACAATAATGTGACGGCATGACCGGAGGAACGATCTTGTGCGTGTGTGATAACTTGGCGGCGCAACAGCGATTGGTAGAAAGTGTAAAAGTCTGAGATCGAGTGATAAGAAACAGAAGAAGGGAAACGATTTCAGGAGAAATAAAAAGATGGGGATGTTATTAATATCACGGCGGCGGTGCAGGTCATTAACACTCGCGTACAGGAGGAAACTAATGGTTTCAGAAAGACATCATGGATCCGCATTTTATTTGCCAGAGACTCCACTGTACTTCATCTTTATTTATATACCTGGAACTGAATGGAAACTTTAAAGTGAGAAACTTTCTATTTAATTATTTATTTTTTAATACATCTTTTTGAAGTGATTTTTCACTTGGGGGTTTGATAGTAATGTAATCTGGACATTCGGTGATATATATGATATGCAAAGTACATGCAAATTATCCCATGAATAATGAGTGAGCTGATTGGAATATTGAAATGTGCTGGTACTGCAGTGCTTTCCAGGGATTGTGTTTCCTCTTAGAAAACACGAGCAGGTGAGAGGGGTGTACCTGGAGGGGGGAAGAGTGTCACTCTTTCCTCCCGGATCTCTTTAAAGAACAGCAGTGCTGAGGTGAACTCCTCTTCAGTCACCTGGTTTAGAAACCCCATGATCCTCCTCTCCTCTTCTCCCTCAGCGCGGCTCAGAAGCTTCTCGAAACACTCGGCTTCAGGAAGGTAAAAAGCCGCAGAAACTCGGTCCCGGATCCACTGGACCCGGAGGTCCTCCAGCGCCATCCTCCTTCCTCCAGAACCCTGAAACACAATCACTTCTCCTTCCCCCAAACTCCCCCGTCTCTTTCCCTCCTCACCCAAACTACTACAACACCACGGCTGGGACTCAAAGTTTACTGGTGCCATGACAACCACCACCCGCGCGTGCTGTGGCTGACAGCCTGGGCCCTCAGCTACAATCTAATGTCAAAATAAAAGACCCACTAAATTCATTCATAAAATTAAATTAACTATTTATTAGGGAATAACATCGTTTCCCTCTTTCTCTATAGTTCTCTCTTTCCTTTCACCCCCCCCCCCATTTCTGTCCGGTCTTATATTATATTTTGAGGGGAAAAAAAGCCAAATCTCACATACAATCATAAAAGACGTGAGGAAAATGTTTAATATTTCAATAATAAAAGTCATATTCCAAAGAAAAAAATCATTACATGACATGAAGAATTAAATCATAATATTTAAATAAAAATATTGAAATAAAACAGCACAAATGTTTCAGGAGAAAAACAGATTTACACTTCGTGAAATTCTTCTTTCTGAAGGTTTTTACATTTCATTTATTATAAGATTATTATAATACTGTATATTACTGACTGACTACTATAACTAAAACCACCTCAACCATTCTGTATCTCCAGAGAGCCCTCCGCTATCACTCTCTCTCTCTCTATCACTCTCTCTCTCTCTATCACTCTCTCTCACCATCACTCTCTCTCACCATCACTCTCTCTCACCATCACTCTCTCTCACACTCTCTATCACTCTCTCTCTATCACTCTCTCTCACCATCACTTTCTCTCTCTATCACACACTCTCTCTCTCTCTCTCTCTTTCACACTCTCTCTATCTCTCTCTCTATCACACTATCATTCTCTCTATCACTCTCTCTCTATATCACTCTCACTCTATCACTATCACTATCGCTCTCTATCACTCTCTATCACTGTCTCTCTCTCTCTATCACTCTCTATATCACTCTCTCTCTATCACTCTCTCACTCTCTTTATCACTATCACTCTCGCTCTCTATCACTCTCTCTCACTATCACTCTCTCTCTGTCTCTCTATCACTCTCTCTCTCTCTCTCACTCATTCTCTCTCTCTCTATTACTCTCCCACTCTCTCTCTATCACTATATCACTCTCTCTATCATTCTCTATCACTCTCTCTCTCACTGTCTCTCTCTCTCACTCTCTCTCTCTCTCTCACTCTCTCTCACTCTGTCTCTCTATCACTCTCTGTCTTCATCACATTCTCTTTTTCCCAGAGAGCCCCAATCCATTCATTCATACACTGGAAACACTCAGACTCACATTCACTCCTGGGGACTTAGAACAGATAGTTCACCTGGTGTGCATGTGCATTTCCACCTCACAGCAAGAAGGTCCTGGGTTTGAGTCCCGGGCTCTGCTAAGGTGTTTCTGTATGTTCTCTCCAAGCTTGTGTAGGTTTCCTCCAGGTACTCCAGTTCCTGAAGACATGCACATACTTGAAAGAAACCCATGCAAGCACGGGGAGAACATGCAAACTCCACACAGAAACGCCTTCTCGCCAAACCCCGGACCTCCTCGCTGCGAGGCCGGCAAGTAAAAAATTAATTAGGTATAAATAAGAAATGTAATCCCTCAATAATCTATACATACACACACACGTGTAAGATAAAAGAGTGCAAGTATTTGCTAATGATAGTATAAAAATAAAATATAAAAACAATAAAATTCTGTTTGTAGTACCAGAGCAGAATGTCTCACAGGATTCAGTTTCAGGTCACCACTTAGGACCAGAGCTCTGGATTCATCACAGAAATAAAACACATGCAGGTGACAGTGTGAATCCCACACCAACCACAGCTGCACCTGAACGGTTTTATTTCACTCTGAGAATACAGCAGTTCACAGGGATGAACACATGCAGTAAATGATGTGAGAAACGTGTACGCCAAGAAAGATACGCAGCGTTTCTGGATCAAACAGGATCAAAGCTTACAATATATTTTTTACTTTGTATAAACACTTCTGTAGATCCTCTCACGTGAGATCTATTACTTAACAACAGACACTATGATGGTTTGTGATTAAGAACTTACAAAACCACCCGAACCATGCGGCAGAGGTTACATGTTCTTCAGCGTCTGTTTGTTAGCAGGTTAACAAAAAAATTTATGATTTTTAGAATTTTATTTTATTTTTTAAACTTGATGGAGGGGCGGGGCCTGGAAAGAACCCATAACATTTGACGTTATCCGTGCATGGGATCATTTAAAAATAATAATAATAATAGTTCCCTCCAAATCCCTATCGTTTACATCGGGGCAAAATGTTAATCTGGTGCCCACTAGGGCAGATATTTCAAAAGCACTTTACACACTCGGAGAGAAACTCAAGGGGTTTTGGTGATCTGTTTCAGTCTGTTGGTGATTCTGCTGAAACGTCGTCTCTCATCTTCTGATGGGTTCCCCATTTTAACCTTTTCCTTTTTTTTCTTATTTGCTGGAAGAGATGCAGATTAATGATACAAAACTTTAAACTAATTTTATTATTTACAAAATATTAACACGTATTAACAGCATTCATTCGAAAAACATGGATATAAAGAGCTGCATGTGGAAACCTAAAAAGAGATAGAGAAAAAAAAACATCCAACATTTTCTTACTTATCTACTGTTAAGATTTAAGTAAGTAAATAAATAAATAAATAAAAATCTAAATAATTTCACACTAAAGAGTAAAATTTTAATAATTCCAAAACATGTAGAACCAACAAAAGTGCAGTTCTAGGGGGGGGTGGGGGGGGGGGGGAATCAAAAGTCAAATCCAAAATTCATAAAAGACCAAGAAAATAAGAGCTTTAAATTCAACAAGTAAACAATTTAAACTGGGTTCACTATATTTAATAAAATCTCAAATCAGAAAGTGAAATGGATAAAGGAGTGAAGCTCTCTCTCTCTCTCTCTCTCTCTCTCTCACACACACTTAATGAAAACAATCAGGAAAAAGAATAAAATGAAGATCATGTCACAAGATTACAGCGATATATCTATAAATTATCGTTATCGTGATACGAACACGTGTATCAGCCGAGTATCGTGATTCAGAAGAAATATTAACTTTCCTTTAGGAGCGAACAGGTTTTCACCGCATGAACACATCAATGAATATCTGTAGAAGTAGCTTCATAAATATGAGATCTTCTATGTGATGTAATGATCAAATGAAAAGTGAGTAGAAGTGAGAGATGGAGGAGCAGAGATCGGTTCTGAGGTTATAGAGCTCAGGTGTGCAGAAGATCATGATGGAGCAGAGCTGATGGAGCTCTCCATGATGGAGAGAGTCTCCTGGTGTCTCTATACAAACAATCTGCAAGTTCTTTCAGCTTTAAAAAAAATCTTGCTAATTCATCTTACGATATCATGATAAATATTATGATAAAAATGTTTGTATTGTGATACCATTTTTAGCTCAGATCACTCGACCCTAGAGAAAATACAATTAATCCATCAGGAGCAATAAAAGAATTCAAAACACAAACTTGTCCTGCTTCATATTTAAGGATTCACTTCGACTGATAAACATACTGATCAATTTCCACACTGTGCCTCAAGCCTGACGAAACATAATATACTGATACCACAGAGGAAAGAGGAAGATCAGAAGGGTCAAGGTGGTTCCCAAAAAATACTGGAATAGTATACAGATAAATATGTACCGTAGAAGAATATAAAACATCACTTCTCAGGGTGATGAAGAGGTAGTGGTGCTTAAGACTGAACCCCTCCTAACACCAGCCTGATGTCCGACCTTAATACTCCACACAGAAATCCGTCAGGGTCTCTTTTCAAAGAAACCGGCAACGTGGGGTTACTTCATAAACATCATTCATTACAGCCACACTCACCGGATATGAGCATGCTCTGATTGAGGGTTTGTTGGGTGTCAGAAAACCAGTCAGTATCTGGTGTCCATTTGCCTCACACAGTGCAACACATCTCCTTCCGTGAAGAGGACGCCTCTGCCAGACGCCATCGAATGTGAGCATTTGCCCACTTAAGTCAGTTACGAGAACAAACAGAAACTCTTTGGTTTTGTAAAGCGATTGTTGCGGCAGCAGTCCGGGTGGCTGGTCTCAGGTGATCTTGGAGGTGAAGATGCTGGATGTGGAGGTCCTGGGCTGGTGTGATTACATGCGTCTGCGGTTGTGAGGCCGGTTGGATGTACTGCCAAATTCTCTGAAACGCCTTTGAAGACGGCTAATGGTCGAGAAATTACCATTCAATTCACGGGCAACAGCTCCGGTAGACATTCCTGCAGTCAGCATGCCAATTGCACGCTCCATCAGAACTTGCACCATCTGCGGCATCGTGCTGTGATAAAACTGCACGTTAGAGTGGCCTTTTATTGAGGCCAGCCGAAGGCACACCTGTTCAATATTCATGCTGTCTGATCAGCATCTTGATACGCCACACCTGTGAGGTGGACGGATTATCTCTAAAGGAGAAGTGCTCACTAACACATTTTTAGACAGATTTGAGAACGATATTTGAGAGAAATAGGCCTTTTGTGTACATAGAAAAAGTTTCACATCTTTGAGTTCAGCTCATGAAAAATGGGAGCAAAAACAGAAGTGTTGTGTTTATATTTTTGTTGAGTGTAATAAAAGTTATTCCATATCAATATCGTATATGGCTGACAGCCAGCTCAGCTAAGCGTCTCGAAGGCTACCAGTTCATGTACGACTTGGTTTTATGGAACAACGTAAATGTTGTGTTTGTATGAAATTCTGAATTTCAACATGAAAAAAACAAACAAGCAAATTAAACCCTCGCTGAAGCTGCATGAACACTGTTGCTAAGCAACTGTAACACTTAAACACCAACAGTTGACCCCATTAATAATATAGCTAGCAGTCACATAGCTGCACCTGAATCATACAACGTAAATGAAAAGAATTCACAGGAACATCAACATTGACCCGAATAAAGTGAAAAATTATCAAACAAACTACGACGGAATTAAAATATCAACAAAATGACCGTTAGTGACGACGCCTGAACAGACTTCACCGAGCCGGACTGGAACGTCTGGAAGTTTACAAAATACCTAAACTTGCATTGTTTAAACCGAGAGGAAAGACCTGGTGATTCATGATAACGTTTGATAAAAGAAATAATTCAGGTTATACGGTATAACACGTACACCGTGACGTTGTGTTCACTGTGTTTACGACATTCTTAAACTACGAGTCAATTCATGTTTTCCAAATACAGTGAAATAAAACTGAGTTTTAACTTACGAGTTTACCACATCGGAGGTAAACCTTAATCTTCCTAAATGTTTATTTCATTATTCCAATTAAGCCCTAAAGTTGCTCGTATAAAACACTGCGTGGCGCGTGATGACAATACCCTTCACGCCCAATAAGCTGAGATGCAAAAACCTAGGTGCGAACTTTGTAGTTTACATTTCAAAACAAATACAGGTAAATAAATACAAATAACTAAAAATGCACATGAATCTTCTGATAAAGAATACTCAAGAGATAATGAACTGTTGGACTAATTAGAAAAATGGAAAGTTGGATGACCCCAACAAGAGAGTCGTCATTCATTTGACAAACAGGTTAATCCAACTCGGGACGCTGGAGCCTATCTCAGCCAACTCTTGGCAAAGGCCGGGTACACCCTGAATAGCTTGCCAGTCCAACACACAGACACACACAAATCCATTCACACTCACAGCTGGGGCAATTTGGAACAGCCAATCAGCCTACTGTGTGTGTCTTTGGACTGTGGGAGGAAACTGGAGGACCGCTTCTTGCTGAGGCAGATGTACAGCAAGAGTGTCATGATTTGAAATAAAGAAAAATATAAAACTTAAATGAGGCTGTTCTGTTTCAGTGTCTCCTGCCCCCATGTGCATCAAAAAGATGGCAAAGGTTTCTCCACATCAGCAGTCTCTTTTGTGCCAGACCCTGAAGAACTTTCCCATTGCTTGGTAAACATTGTTTTTCCATCAGTGAAGTTCACGACGTATTCAGGCATAAATACGTAAAACACCAAGAAGGAGCAACCGAGTACCAATTAAGTTTTGTGATTCCATATTTTTCCTCTTCTTTATAACAGAAATACTTGGGCTGAACTATCCAAGGTAACGGAGGATGTGGTGGAGAAGAGAAGGAGAGAGTGCAGGCAGGGTGGAACGGGTGGAGAAGAGTGACTGGAGTGATCTGTGATAGAAGAGTGAAGGGGAAGGTTTATAAGACAGCGGTGAAGCCAGCTGTGCTTTATGGTTTGGAGACAGTAGCTCTGATTAAAAGACAGGAGGCGGAGCTGGAAGTGTCAGAGATGAAGATGCTGTGAATTTCTCTGGAAGTCACAAGATTGGGCAGAATTATAAATGAAGATATTCGAGGGACAGAACAGGTATGAAGGGTATATTGGTGGAAGAATGTTGAGGATGGAAGTGTCTGGTAGGAGGAGAAGAGGAAGGACAGAGAGGAGATTTATGGATGTGGTGAGGGAGGACATGCAGGTGACTGGTGTGATGGAGATAACAGAGCGAGATGGAGAAGGATGATCCACTGTGGTGAACCCTAACGGGAGCAGCCGAAAGGAGAAGATGCATTTCATTAAAAATAGTTCATTCGTTTTAAACACGTTTTAAAATTGATGATTGGTCGGCTACCAAAAAAAAAAAAAAAACCTGTCACTTATTAATTTGCTCATGTTTAAAAAAAAAAACACCACCACCAAAACACCAGGGTTAGCGTCCTGAAAGAGTCCATCGTTTTTGTAGCCATGTTCAAATGACGTCTCAGTATTGACTAAAATTGCATTACTTATACTTAGCATTGGCCGCTAAATCAAACTAACAGCTTGATCACAGTGAGATACCAAATGGGGGTGGGGGTGTGTTTTGGTTTTTAAATAGGTCCTGGTTTGTTTGCTACTGGGAGGGGTGGACTATGGCTCAGGAAACACTCCATTAGATTCTGGGAGTCAAATTCTGGATCCAGGAATTCTTTAACATTGCGATTTGATGAGAGCACAATTTATTTGGAAGAGAAGTTTTACAGCAGGTCCAGTAGAGAGTGCTGTGTAATATTTTTTTTTTGGCTTGGCAGAGGTTTGTGCTCTCTCTGTATGCTGGTAGTTTAAAGTATAATTTTAGTTTACTCTTAAAAACTCGAGTTATGCTCTGTGTGGCATTTCGGATATCAATTCCAGAATCAGAAATGCCTCCGATAACGGCAACAACGTCATCAGAGAGTAGCCCAGTTTATGCACTGACGTGATACGCGATACAACAGGGGCTTTTTTCAATCCTGGAAATCAGCCGTTCTACACTGGAGAAAACGCTCCTATCGTCAGCTTCGGTTTATAGCAGTCAAGAAGCAGCGACTTCAGGTTGTGAAAGGCTAGAATAGCATATAACAGTTAGCATAATGTCTACAATTAGTAACTATTTTATATCGGCGGGTCCCACAGGTTAAACATCGACAGGTGTGTCATGGAGGATACGAGTTCAGAGGGTTGGTACCAGTATCACCAGATTCAACACCATCGACCGTATAAAGCATGTGAAGAGGACGACGAGTTCACCGAGACAAAGAAGAGAGAAAGGGATGAACTGAGGCAGCGGAGTGAAAACGGAGTGATTTTACATTGAAGATTGTTTATTTTATAAACCGTGACAGGGCAGATTTATTTTCTTACAGAAAGTGTAATAACTTCGGTTTTTATTTAAGTTTTACTTACATTAAGCTCAAGAGGGGGAAAGTTGAATCTTTGTGTAATAAAGTAATGAAGTGACTGAGAGGGAACGTTCATGTTTACAGATCTCCACAGGGTAAACGGTACACAGCTGGTACCAAAAATGAACACACATTTTTAATACATGGGGATGGGATCAGTATCGGTAGGTACAGAAACCTCAAGTAGCGGAAGTGGTAAGGAGAAAAAAACGGTACCGGAACATCTCTCGCAAACACACAAACATAAGGAAAAGGATATACACCACAACTTAATTTCTTTGTCTCTGCCTTTAAAGTGTTCATATTAAAAATCACATGGTGTTCCTCATCATAACCTCGCTCACACCGGGCACTTAGACACACTTCCAGTTGCCGAGCAGCAGTGTTCTTACAACTTTACATCATGAGAAAACCCACACATGACATACGTTTATATTTATACATAACAATTAATTAAAAAAAGTCTCCACATGGGACATTCACAATATTATAAAACTTCCATACTGAACTCAGATAAAGGCAGGCTGACACCAAGTCAGATTCTGGTCACATGGATGGAGTGTTTTCAGGGAACTCTTGATAATCTGTAAATGTTTTGGATCACCCCCAACCCC
>JAQMYF010040213.1:0-12344 GCA_030014195.1 Neosilurus mollespiculum
CACACACACACACACACACACACACACACACACACACACACACACACACACACACACACATATATATATATATATCAGAATCGGCGTAAAGCAACTGAACCTGTAGCTGAAATTTGATGCAATACTTGTACACTTCACCCTCGATTTCCCGTACAAAATCCGGCGCCGGACATTATTTGGTATTGCCGGAAAAGTGCTTGGACAAGTCCAGGAATTGATGATGGAAGTCTGGGTCGGTCATGATTTTCCAACTTCCCTCATGTCTGGCCCGTTCCCGTCTGAGTGGATGGGTGAAAATGAAGCAGCAGAGGGGAACGAAATAATGTCCGATGAACAGATAGTGGCATCAGGGACAGACGAGCTAAGGGAAAGTGAAAGTGAGGACAGTGAAAACGAGCCGGTCCCACATTTAAAATGAATGTGAAAAGAATGTGCTGATACGCTCCTTAAGTTTGTGGAAAAAGAATATTGTGTACTGAGTGTCAGATAAGTGTTGGAAAAGTCTGGGACTGCTGCTGAATAATGGTGATTGCCGGACTGATTATGGTAATTAATCCAGGAAAGGGTAGGGACCCCGGATATTAGCGATTACCGGACTTTTGAGGTTCCCAGACAGCCTATCCCCCCTAATAGTCCGGGAAATCGAGAGTAAAGTGTAGTTTAATTAGTTGGAGACGCTGATGTAAACAAAATGGTACTGAAGCAGTTAAGGCAGTAGCTGAAGTAATCACATCAATTTATTTTCTCAGATTTACTTAGGTATTCTCATCATACAAATTAAAAAATACTGAAACATGGTGTAACATTACAGATTTTGCTGTCCTTTAGCCTTTAAGCTGCTCCGATTTTATTTTTGGATAATGAATCACCTACATGAAGCCAATGAAAAGCATGAAATATAATGGCTTAGTCAAAAAAAAACAACTCTGAGGGTACTTGAAATGGGTGACATTAATTCATCTAATACCATGTATAATGAACTCTGCTATAGTGTCAATGCACATGGTCTTGGTTGTTTTAATATGTAGTTGCATTGCTCTTCACAAGATCATTATACGTGTTAAAAAAACCAACATTATACGTGTTAAAATGCAGCTCAACTGCTACAAATTCAACTGATGTGTCACTGAAGATTGCAATGTCATCAACATTCTGAGCTTCCTTGATGAATTCCTCCAAGATTCTGGACTTTACTTTCAGTCTGTGTAGGTCAGATATCCTTCATAACATAATCTGATTTGTATACTGCAAGAATGCACTTGAATGTAAGTCAACGAAGAATTGCTACATAGATACCAAATAGTGTTGAATGCCAGTTAACATTCCTGTATGACTTGACTGTTGTACTTTAAGGACTGTGCAAGCTCACCATCTACAAATTGGTCTACCATATGTACTGTATATACCTTACTGATGATTCTTATAAACTTTGGCAGACTGCCTAGAATGATAAGCAACTCAATATTTACAGTGTAAAATCCATTGAAGTCAATGAAGGCTATATACCAACTTGTACATTCCCCCACCCCATCAGTTGTCCAACTGTAAATATCCCATTAAGAGTACTTCTACCATTTTGTTAACCTAGCTGTGAATGTGAGGGTATATAAATAATGGCAACAGCTGCAACCTAGGGAAGATGACATGTCCCAGTATCACTCAGTAGTTAAAATATTCCACATTTCCATACTGGCTTCTAACACCCTTCCTAAACAATATGGTGATATGAGTTAACCAAATCAGCAAGAATGCAGTTGGTGGTCAATGCTGAAAAGCAATAAGAAAGCTCTTAAGCAGTGTCCACTGTATACGAGTACTTCAGGAAGGATTCCATTGGGACCAGAGCTCTTTCCTAATTTGGTATTCCTAAGCGCCTTGTCCAGTTCTTGCTCTTCAATTTGACAGTCCATTTATTAATTGATTGGGTGTTGCTCTACATCAACACTAAATTCAGCATCAGGTGGTTTAAATAAATAATAAAATAAAATCACTAAAATGCTAGACCCATATTTGCATGATGCCATTCCAAAGTGGTTGGAAGCTTACCACATTAGATCTCACTGGATGCATGTTTTTAGATCTGGGGCCATAAACTGCATTTAATGTGTCAAAAATTCAAATTCTTTTCCTGAGCAAAGTACACTGCTTCTTCAGCTCCTAGTTGGAACCAGTCAATTTTTAGTTTTCTTATGTCTCTTTAGAGCATTTCAATTTAAATTTTTATCTTCTAGTAGCTTTATTTCTTCATCTAATATCTCTTCAAACAATCACTCTGCATTCTTCTTCTTTCCGAACATACCTGTAGCTGCATCTCGAACTTTTTTCAGCTCTTTAAAGTCAACAGCACAGTCAGGCAATTTCTGATGTAGAAACTGCTCCAGCTACTCTTTCCTACTATTATTCATATTTACATTAAACATTTTCCTGAGGCTTTATGCCTTTACTCATAGGCTTAATGGAGAAGACACAGGTAGCCTATGATCTATAAAGCAATCAGCTCATTGACCTTGGCCACTGTAATATGCAGTCATTATTTAGATAGCATAGATAACATGAGGCCAGTGATTTGAATGCTTTGAACACGCTTCCATGTGTCTTATATATAATACCCGTTACACTCAGCTGAAATCTCATGCAGTGCTCCATAAGCATAAGGCCACTGAAGTCCATATTTCCAACATCATATTTGATGATGACATTTGAAAACAAGTTTCAGTCTTTTCCCACATGAGCATTAAAATTATCTTTTGCTGCTAGAGTACAAGCCTTTCATAAAACTGTTCCTTCTTGCATTCTTTGCATGGTTGGTACGTATGCGATTGGGGTTAATTCCTTGTTTAGCCAGTTTGTTAGAAATGGCAAAATCATTTCCAGAGCTAGGACGTCTCACTTCACTGAAAGCACAGATGTCAACACAGGCTTTCTCCAGCTCATGACATAATAGCTGCTGCAAGTTCTTGTCTTATAGAACAAACTAAAGTTTTGAATTAGTGTGCAAACACTGAACCAGTTTTCTTGTGTGCTTGTAGTATGTATGCTATGTAATGAGTAGACTCATTAGCAGTTAGTTCTGTAGCATGTCTCTGTATTGCACAGCTGACCGGGAAGGGTGGGGCTTATGAAGGAAGTATAACCTTCAGTGTAAACTTGGATACTGAGTGAAGTTGGAGTCAACAATCCCTGACTTCCGACACTGGTGTTAATCGGTGCTACGAAGTGATTTCAGATACTTTGAAATAAATCATCTTTCACTGTTAAAAATGTGGAATTGAGGTAAACATTTAAAGGGAAATTGTGACCTGACCCTGATGATTTGTATTAAATTAATTTTGATTGGTGGAAATTAAATTGTTAAATAATGATGATTCGTATTAAATTGTAGTTGAACTGTTAAATGATGATTTATGCATTAAAAAACCCTGAGGGCTGCCCAAAAGTCCGCCCAAAGCCTTCCACGTAATGTCAACACTACCTGACCTAAACAATCTCTGGTCTTCCCTGGCGAACGTTTACACTGAAAACCAATGGTATATATACCCGGCCTTGAGCGAATTTGGGCGTCTTCGAATTCTCATTTGGAAATCACACCTGCTGCACTGAACTGCTATTATTTTCACTCTGCCTGAATAACTTGTTCCTAAACTTTTTGTGAAGTGCTAAACAATTTGCTGTTTTGTCTACTTTGATTGAATAAAACTGCTCTTTGATTTTGAATCTACGTCTCTTGGGTAATTGACCTGTGTCCGCCACAACATAATTTGGTGACCCCGATGTGATCAGACAAGGGTCTTTTTGGCCACCCGGGGACCCCGGAGGGGAGAGGCTACAGGTAAGTGCTTTTTTTGCTACCAAAATAGGGGCTTGGTGGTTTCTCAGACTCTTGGGTGCCCGGAGGGTTGAGATGGGAGCCCTCTGATCATGAATTAAAGTGTTGTAAATTAATATCAAGCTAAAATGAGCAGTTAAAGGAATGATATTCAGTGAGAGACTTCTGCTTGCATGAAATTTGCGCTTATCTACGGGCATGAGATTCTAAAGGTCCCCTGGAGTGGGGAGTGTTTTGTCTATGCCATATTAGTAGAAGGCTTGTTTTCCTTTAGAGAGGAGGGCCCATTATTAGAGACAGAGACAAAAGATACATAATTTATTGGCTTTGTCTGAAAGTGAATTGCAATATGTTCCCTTAATTTCGTTACGAGAAAAGGATGGTTTTGACTACATTTTACGTGTAAATGTTAGCTAACGTACCAAGGAAATGCGTGATTAAGTTTATTGTGAAAGAATATAGTGGAGGAACAATGATTTATATTAAAGATGATTTGTATTAAATATATTTTGATTAGTGAAAATTTAATTGTTACATAAGGATGATTTGCATTAAATTGTAGTTGAACTGTTAAATGATGATTTACGCATAAAAAAAAAACCCTGAGGGCTGCCCAAACGTCCGCCCAAGGCCTACCAGGAAATGTCAACACCACCTGATGTAAACAATCTCTAGTCTTCTTTTGAGCCAAGAAATAATGGTGGCGAACATTAACACTGAAAACCAATATTATAAATACCAGACCTTGAGTGGATTTGGGTGTCTTCGAATTCTCATTTGGAGATCACACCTGCTGCGCTGAACTGCTATTATTTTCACGCTGACTAAATAACTTGTTCCTAAACTTTTTGTGAACAGCTAAATAATTTGCTGTTTTGTCTACTTTGATTAAATAAAACTGCTCTTTGATTTTGAATCTTACGTCTCTTGGTGAATTGACCTGTGTCCGCCACAACAAAGCTCAGTCATCTTGTTAAAATCTTTTAAATGACACTGGCTCCTCTACATCATTAAAATATGTTTCCTTTTACAGGTTGTGATCTATGCTGCCTTAGATTACGCTTGTAGCTCAGAGCAGGATAATGTGATTTTCACTGGGCTCATAGAAACCCTCTTTCAACAGAAGAATGTGAAATCATTTTACTGTCAAATTGATATTCAGTACAGTGATGTTCCATCTTTCAGCTTGTTCCAACAGTTGAAAAACTGGGAACTTTATAAGCATTTATGGGATAAATGTTTTAATATAATAAAGTTTTGGGCTGTTTCTCCATTTGCATTCTTGTCTGTACTTTCATTCTTATGGACTTGTGAAGCATTAGTCACTGCCAGCACTGTTCCAAATCATAGACTCACATATAGCCAAGCATAGTCCAAATACCTGGATGTGTTGTTACTCCACCCAGTGTACCAAGGAAGCATTGGGTGGTGACTTCTCTGGACTGACTAGTATCCCAAAATGCATTTCACACCAACCAGCAAAGCTGTGTAACTTATGTCCAATTTTGTTTTTCGTTCATTACTTTTTCCCCTCCTTACCGTGGTGAAGGGGTTTGTGTGTCCTAATGGTCCTGGGAGTTATGTTGTCGGGGGCACTATGCCCTTGGTAGGGTCACCCAAGGCAAACAAGTCCTAGGTGAAGGTCCAGACTAAGCACCGTTCAGAAGACCTGTATGAGAAAAATTTCCAGGACACAGTTTCCCTTGCCCAGATGCAGGTTACCGGGGTCCCCCCCCTGGAGCAAGGCCTGGGGAAGGGGCTTGAAGGCAAGCGCCTGGTGGTCAGGCTTCTGCCCATGGAGCTCGGCCGGGCCCAGCACGAAAAGGAGACATGGGTCCACCCTCCCATGGGCCAACCACCTGTGGGAGGGGCACTAGGGGTCGGGTGCAATGTGAGCCGGGTGGCAGCTGAAGGTGTGGGTTCTGCCAGACCGATACTCGGCTACTGACTCTGACTTTTGGGACATGGAATGTCACCTCTCTGGTGGGTAAGAAGTCTGAGCTTGTGCATGGAGGTTGAGAGATACTGACTAGATATAGTTCTTGCTCACCTCAACACATAGCTTGAGCTCTGGAACCACCCTTCTTGAGAGGGGCTGGACCTCGTTTTATTCTGGAGTTGCGGCGAGCCGGTGTGGGCATCCTTGTTACCCCCCTCCCCCCATCTCAGTGCACACATGTTGGGATTCTCTCCAGTTGACGAAAGGGTAGCTTCCCTCTGCCTCTGGGTGGGGGGGACGGGTCCTGACTGTTGTTTGTGCTTATGCACCAAATAACAGTTCAGAATACCCATCCTTTTGAGTCCCTAGGGGGTGTGCTAGACGGCGAGACTTCAACACCCATGTGGGCAATGACAGTGTGACTGGGAGGTATGGTCTCTCTGATCTGAACCCAAATGGTGTTTCATTGTTGGACTTGTGTGCCATCACAAACACCATGTTCAAACATAAGGGTGTCCATTAGTGCACATGGCACCAGGACACCCTAGTTGGCAGAGTCTCCTGTCTCCTGACGCCTTCAACTCCCACCTCCGGCAGATCTAAACCACATCCTAATGGAGACCGGGGACATAGAGTCCAAATGGGCCGTGTTCCGTGTCTTCATTATTGAGGCGGCAGCACAGAGCTGTGGCCGGAAGGTTATCGGTGCCTGTCGTGGAGGCAATCCCCGAACCAGGTGGTGGACAAGGGGGGTCGTCAAGCTGAAGAAGGAGGCCTATCAGGTCCTTTTGGCCTGTGGGACTCCCGAGGCAGCGAACGGGTACCAGCAGGCCAAACGCGCTGCAGGACAGGCTGTCACCAATGCAAAATCTCAGGCATGGGAGCAGTTCGGTGAGGGCCTCGAAAAAGTTCTGGACCACCATCCAGCATCTCAGGAGGGGGAAGCAGTACTCCATAAACACTGTTTACAGTGGAAGTGGGGAGCTGCTCACCTCAACTGGGAATGTTGTCAGAAGGTGGAAAGAATACTTTGAGGACCTTCTCAATCCCAGCAACATGCCCTCTGTAGAAGAGGAAGAGCCTGGGGGTTCAGAGGAGGGTCTGCCTATCACTGGGGCTGAGGTTGGTGAGGTAGTTAAAAGGCTTCTCGGTGGCCTGGCTCTGGGGGTGGATGAGATCCGCCCTGAATACCTCTACAACATTGTGTGGTCATTGGGGGCCATGCCTCTGGATTGGCAAACCAAGGTGGTAGTTTCCCTTTTTAAAAAAGGGGACCGGAGGGGGTGTTCCAACTATCGTGGAAACAGCCTCCTCAGCCTACCCAGGAAAGTCTATTCAGGGGTACTGGAAAGGAGGATCCGGCCGATGGTTGAACCTCGGATTCAGGAGAAACAAGGTGGTTTTCGTCCCAGCCGCAGCACTCTTGACAGTGCTACACACTCTACAGGATCCTGGAGGGGGCATGGGAGTTTGCCCAACCAGTCCACATGTGCTTTGTGGACTTGGAGAAGGCTTTTGACTGTGTCCCTTGCGCTATCTTGTGGGGTGTGCTCCGGGAATATGGTATACCGGACCCATTGATATGGGCCGTTCGATCTCTGTATTGCCGGAGCCAGAGCTTGGTCCACATTGGTAGCATGTCGAATTCATTTCCAGTGGGGGTCAGCTGCCCTTTGTCACCGGTTCTGTTCACAATTTTTATGGACAGAATTTCTAGGCGCAGCCAAGGTGTTGAGGGGTTCTGGTTTGGTGGCCACAGGCTCTGGCCTCTGCTTTTTGCAAATGACCTTGTCCTTTTGGCTTCATCGAGACGGGACCTTAAGCTCTTGCTGGAGCAATTCGCAGGCAAGTGTGAGGCGACGGGGATGAGAATCAGCATCTCCAAGTCCGAGGCCATGGTTCTCAGCTGGAAAAAGGTGGAATGCACCCTCCGGGTCTGGAATGAGGTCCTGCCCCAAGTGGAGGTGTTCAAGTATCTCGGGGTCTTGCTCAAGAGTGAGAGAAGGATAGAGCGGGAGATTGACAGGCGGACCGATGCAGCCTCTGCTGTAAAGGCGAGCTTGTACCGGTTTGTCGTGTTGGAGAGAGCTGAGCCAGAAGGCAAAGCTCTCAATTTACCAGTCGATTCACATTCCTACCCTTACCTATGGTCATGAGCTTTGGGTAGTGACCGAAAGAACAAGATCACGAATACAAGCCGCTAAAGTGAGCTTCCTTCGCAGGGTGGCAGGGCTCTCCCTTAGAGATAGGGTGAGAGGTTCTGTCATCTGAGAGGAGCTCGGAGTAGAACCGCTGCTCCTTTGCGTTGAGAGGAGACAGTTGAGGTGGCTCGGGGATCTAAGTAGAATGCCTCCCGAACACCTCCCTGGTGTGGTGTTTCGGGCATGTCCAACCGGGAAGAGACCTCAGGGCCGACCCAGAACACACTGGAGGGACTTCATCTCTCGGATGGTCTGGGAACGCCTTGGCATCCCCCTGGAAGAGCTGGAGGAAGTGGCTGAGGAGAGGGACGTCTGGACCTCACTGCTTAGGCTGCTGCCCAAATTACCCCTACGTGTGAGTGTGAATGGTTGCATGTGTGTTGCCCTGCGATGACCTGGCAAGCTGTTCAGGGTGTACCCTGCTTTCACCCAGAGTCGGCCAAGATGGGCACCAGCCTCCCCGCGACCCTAATTAGGATTAAGCAGCTTATAAAATGAATGAATGGCATTTAAATGGCAAGAAGTGGGCTTGTTTGATATCATGTAACATTTCATTGTAAATGTACTTTACTGTGAAAGTAATCATAAAGCAAACAGAAATGGATATGGCATTAGGTACACTGCTATTTCAATGGGCGAATTACAAAGCATCCACTCATACAATTGAGTAAAAAAAGTCTGTGCTCCCAAGTACTTTTAGGAAGTGGACTGTATAGGTCACCATGTCAGTCAACAAATGTCTTAGTAGATTGCAATTAAATTTTGAGTCAGATTTAGCATTGTGATTTAGAATTATCAAGAATTAATCATGAGTAAAATAATTGCAACTAATTTTAAATAGCTATTTCATGCTAAGTAAATTAAAATAAAAATATTTTTAGATCATTTTGTCTGAACATTTGTAGTTAATAAAAGAAATGTTATTCGTAAAATTGTAACATTATTCGATGTGAAAAAAAAGAATAATAAATAATTGTATGTGTCCATAAGACTCCGTACAGTCTTTCACTTTCGCACCGGAAGCAGAATAATCCTCTCTCACACAAAAACACACACAGATGGTGACTGACATTCAAGCGCTAATTAAACCGGTAAATGTATAACATGTTATATATATTTAAGAGATAAACATGTAGATTTCATTTGTTTTAATCTTATTTGATCCATCTAATCCGATCGGCAACATCCTGACCACCGGAAATGCGGAATCATCCCACAC
The DNA here is from genome assembly GCA_030014195.1 of Neosilurus mollespiculum. Taxonomy (NCBI): domain Eukaryota; kingdom Metazoa; phylum Chordata; class Actinopteri; order Siluriformes; family Plotosidae; genus Neosilurus; species Neosilurus mollespiculum. The sequence goes on from JAQMYF010040213.1 coordinate 9,186, forward strand.
TTTACTCACAGAACACGGAGTAGAGGTGAATGATCAGAGCGAGCTCTCTTCGAAATATGTGACAAAAAAAATAAACTGCCTTAAAAATGTAAAAAAGTAAGTAAATAAATAAAGCATCTGAGAGCACATACAGAAACCACCAAGGATGCTCAAATATATTAATTAACAGGAAAGTTCAGCATTTCAGTGGTGTGAATAAACAGGATTATGAACAGGTGTGCGCGCGTGTTCATGATGCCGTTTCACACTTGATGTGGAATAGTAAAGTGGCATGTTCACCGATCTGAGTTCTGTACGATCCGCTTCGTGCTGTTGGTTTTGCTCATCTCCCTCCGTCAGCACACCACCATCCTGCACAGTGCATGCGCTCGCCCATGTCCGTAAAATGTATCGGCCTTCTTCGGTCTGTTAAAAAAACATTTATTTTATCACTTCAAAATCACACACACTCCGTTTAAAACTCAAGATTATGTTCTACTTTATAATCCAGCAGCATCATTGAATCACATAATCCGGTTTGGGCCATCGCGCGCACCAGCTACCTGCTCAATCACACCTGCCAATGCGCTTAAAGTTAATTAGATCTCGTTAGGAAATGATTAAGGACGAACGGACCTAACAACCTCCCGTTCGGCCTCGCCTACAACTTGATCAACCTGACTTGACCATAGATATCAAATACCATAGACAGACTAACCCCACCCACAGCAGACGCCTCACCTGTCCGCCATCTTTAAAGGTGCAATCTCTCACGTGACATCACCTCCACACAACAGTCTCAATGTAAACAAAACAGATTATATAATATCAAAAGCCTGTAAAATTACACTCTTTGCTTTGGTTTTTAAATGAAAAAGTGATCAGAACCTACAGTAAGCCTAAAGCTCCCTGTTATTAAAGTAAAAAAGACACTTGACCCTCACGTCAGCCATCACCTAAATGTGTGTAGCTACATATAGTACTGCTTAGTACTTACAGAGAAGTTGCTATTTACATCTACAAACTGATAAAGCGTCTGGGGGAAGCTAGAGCCTACCTCAGTTCACTTTGAGCAAAAGAAGGTACATGCTTAACAGATCGCCATCCAGCTATTCACACCCACATTTACACCTATGGGCAATTTGGAACACCCAAATTACCAAATGTCTTTGGACTGTGGGAGAAAATAACAGACATTGTAAAATTTCATTAATAATCTCCCAGAAATAGCATGGTATAACTGGATCACCGTCAGACCCCACAGAACCCCATCAGGCAACCGAGTGCTTTGAGTCAAATTTATGCTATACTCTAGATAATGTAGCTCCTGACCTGACCTCAACCCCTGCCAGCTGTCCAACCCCTTTGTCAGTTTGTAGAGTAATATCATACCTTTTATGTCCAAGATCTTAATAAAGCTGTAGCGCAGCAATTATATCCACATGCAGTGTTTAGCACGTCCGCCACACAGCAAGAAGGTGGCCTCTGACCACAGCTGTGCCTCCTTACTTGTGTTACTCAATCTTAGCGCAGCCTTTGACACTATTGATCATACAATTCTCCTTTTTTGTTGGAGTTGAAGGAATGGCCCTCTTCTGGTTTAGATCTTATTTAACTGACAGTTATCAGTTTGTAGATGTAAATAGTGATTTCTCTGTACGTTCTAATGTTTAGTGGGCAGCTAGAAATAAAGTTTCTTATTATGTAGTAACTAGGCGGCAGTGGTGGCCCGGTGGTAGTGTGATGGCTTACTGATCCAAAGGTTGGGGGGTTCAAGCTCCACTACCACCAAGTTGAATTAAATGCCCAGTACAACTAACTCTCTGAGGCCAGCCATGTTAAATCGGCAACAGCAGAAACATGCTGATGGCAAATCAATGGCCTACTCTGATTCTTTTACATGCCTCTCACCACAGACAGTGAGAGCACCATCAGCATGCCATCAGCATGTTTCTGCCCTGCAGAAACTCCTATCCCCGCGCAGAGCTGGCTAAGATGGGCGCCAGCCTTACCATGACCCTAATTAGGATTAAGGCGGTTCAGAAAATGAATGAATGAATTATGTAGTAACTTAGGCTGGTGTTTCAGTTTCATCATGTGCAGCAGTAAAGGACCTTGGTGTAATTATTGACCCTGATCTTTCATTTAAGCTCATGTAGATAATATTACTCGCCTTCTTTCATCTCAGGAATATTACTATAATAAGAAGTGGGATGTCACTGCATGATGCAGAAAAAATTGTTCATGCTCTTTTACCTCAAGATTAGATTATTGTAATGCATTACTGTCTGGATGTTCTAATAGGTCCATAAACAAGCTCCAGTTAGTCCAGAATGCAGCAGCAAGAGTTCTAACTTGAACCAGAAGATATGAGCACATCACCTCTTTGTTATCTACACTGTACCGACTCCCAATTAAATTTCACACATTATAAATTGCTTCTTTTAATCTTTAAAGCATTGAATGGTCTTGCACCTCATTATCTTAGCGAACTTCTTGTCGTTGATGATCCACCACACCCACTTCAAAAGGATCAAAAGGTGCAGGCTGCTAGTGATACCTCAAATAATGAAGAGTGCTGGGGGACATTCAGGTGATTGGTGTGATGGAGAATGATACAGCAGACAGAGCAAGATGGAGAAGGATGATCCACTGCATGATCCTCCCTGACAGGAGCAGCTGAAAGAAGAAGAATCTCTGTCCAGTGGTTTATTTGTCTGATTTGGAATAAATTCCTTTGTATTGGAGACGTGCCATACAGCTAATGGTGTGTTTTGAGTCTATCCATTCAAATTGAATTACATGCTACATGGAAACTAAGAAAATCAAACTGAAGTGTTATTTTTTATAAATTACATAATTTAACCATGACAGGGATTGTTCAGGTAGGGTCAACACTGCATAACTAATGGCATTTTTTCAGCTTGCTGATTTAGTGTAAGCACATAGTAAATAGAAAAAGTAAACCACACTCCATAAAAGTGGATTTTATGTTTTCCCATTCTAAAGCCTGACAATGATGACTCTGCCTGCTCCAAGTGATGGTGACAAATTGTGTCTGTTGTTTTGATTCAAGCACTATCCACTCTGAATACTGTTTAATACAGGGGTCACCAACACGGTGCCCGCGGGCACCAGGTCGCCCCCAAGGACCACATAAGTTGCCCGCAGGCCTGTTCT
>JAQMYF010040214.1:0-12339 GCA_030014195.1 Neosilurus mollespiculum
GAGGGAGAATTACTAAACATCCTGCACTCAACACACTGAACAAGCTGGATAGTAGCCATGATGCTAAAAACAAACCTGAAATTACCTGGAATTAGGAGGACAAGGTTCAGAAGAAGAATATTCAGGAAACATAGAGGATTGAAGGAAGAACCTCAAACAACAATTTCGACAAAATCTCTCATCCCAGAAGTGTGTCCATATCCCAGTTCTCTTCGAGCAGCCGCTGATCAAAATCAGTCAACCAAGCCAACATGTCATTATTATTTCTACCTCATTACTTAATCTTACAATACTGTTGTCTATTGCCTGCCCTTACTTTCAATTTCCTGCTTTCATTTTTATACCGCTGCTATGAGACATTGCTATTTTCTCGCTCAGCCACTCACTTCCGTTTTCACAATGACACGACAGATTCACAAAATCACATCAGCAATGCTCTTAATACTTTTACCACACTTTTTCTCAGGTCCAACCCTGCCTTCTCGGAAGACTAACGTGTCTTCAACAGTGACTCAACGAACCATCCATACCTTTTCATACAACAGCGGTATCTAGGGACAAATATCTTCACCTGCCTTAACCCACAGGAATTTTTCATTTGTTCCACCTGATTCACCCCCAGGAATTTTCTTGTAAACACTTATTCACTTTATCAATCCTTTAAATCTGGTTTGAAATTCCCCTACTTATATACCCTCAGCACGCTACAGTGCCTCCTTCTTTTAATTTACATATGCTGAGTCCATTTCCCATTATTTTTAAGGTTTTAAGCTATTTTAGTCCTTCCCACCTTGATTTACATATTTTTTCTCATTCCCCATTGTTTACTCATTTGTCCCGTTATCCCACCCCCCACCCCCTATTTTGATGTGTCATCCTTCCTGTGGTGACATCAATTTTCTTCATCTACTTCTCCTTATTTTCAGATTAACTTGGGACTTTTTTATAAAAACTGGCATCAACTTATAGGCGCCAACTTCCGTGTTACTTCATTTGATTTTATTCTTTCAAGCTTTTCACATGGGTTATTCTGCATGCTGCCTTTTATGATGATTCAACAATGTGTAAGTACCTTGATCTTCTCTTTATGCTATTTTTGTGTCACTCTGACCTTAACCCAAGTATTGTTGTTGCTTTGATATGAGTAAGCTCTGTATTTTGCAGCTCTAAACTTTTCTAGTTTCAATATTGCCCAAGCCTTGTTTCATACATCTGCATTTCATTGCTATCAATGTACCACTGACCGGGTCACTGTGTCCTGACATTTCCACTTCTGCTTTTGTTTCTGTCAGAGCACTGTGTCCTGATATCAGGACCCATTCCTCCTGTCCACACTGTATTTCCTGGGTTTTATGCCTTTAAGCATTTCATTGCTTTTTTTCTTGCTGGCTGTTAAGCTTTGTTTAAGATTATATAGTAGATTATATAGTCACAAAATATGCACCTTATCAATTTTATTCTATTTTCTTTTCCTTAGCTCAGTCAGCTTGCTGTGTCATCTTTAGAAGAAGGAGAAATGCCCAGCATCACCATTATCACTATCATTTGGCTCGTGCTAACCCTAACCTCCTGGATTTCCTGAAATTCCTTTCTGCTAGTCCAACCTTTACTCTTCCCAGCCTTCCACTGTTATCCATGGCCAGTCTATCCAATCTTAACCTGAAACCCAAGACCAATCTTAACAGGTTCGCTTTTGGCACTGTCAACACTGTCCATCTATTAATTCCCCACATGTCCAGGACACTTCCTGGGGGACCCAGACTGAGGGTTTCCTTTATGATGACTGGTTCTTTGTCCAGCATACCTCTAATTTTCCTTGAGGTTCTTCCTTCAATCCTCTATGTTTCCTGAATATTCTTCTTCTGAACCTTGTCCTCCTAATTCCACAATGGAATATTACCCAGATTCCCCTGTTAACTTTTGTCCTGATTCCCCTACAGATTACTCTCCTACATCGCCTGTGGAACCTGAGCTTCCTTCTTCTTCCACTGATCCCCCATTCCAATAATTCCCCTGGACAGGCTGACTGTAATTGTTTTATACTCTTCAATAAATTTTCTTTATCCTTTTTCAGTCTCAGTGTGGTTATTTCATTAGTAATCACTAATATCAATGATACTGCATGATTATCGTAAATGTTATAAGTGATTATTATAGATTTGCACTTTATCAGAGCTGGTTATTTAATCTGTATCTAAACATTTCAGTGGTTAAACACTACTTTTAGGCAAAATATTGCTAACTTAAAGCTGAGTATAAATTTTACTGCTAAATTAAGCAAGATATAAGAATTCTCCCAACACTGTCCCAATAAATGAAAAGCAACACAATATGGCCATTATGACAGTATTGCAATCTCACTTTTTTACAGATCTTTATTCAAACTATGAGTGAGTTGCAAAATATGTCAGTATTGAAAAAGTTGTTTAATTTGCTTACTTGAGAGTGGATACATTATTAACAGCAATATAAGATATGGACAAAGAAGGGTTAAACGAGTATCTAAGGACATTTTACCTTAGTGAATGATACCACAGCACAGTGAGTGTCTTTCCATCAGTGCTGCCATTGTCTCTTTCTCAAGAGATAAATAACAGGCTGTTTTCGATCTTTACACTTCAGAAGTCACTGACGTTAATAAAGCCCTAAACTAATGTTTTAAAGAATTAAGCAAGTATGGAGAAATTAGGTTATGATTAAACCTATTAAAACCAATGTTCATTTCATGTATGAGCATTGTCATGCTTTAAAATGGTAAAACGTACACTATAAAAATATAGTTTTTTTTTCCTTTATGTTTGCATATAGTATATGATATAACATTTAGTCAATATGGACATCACTGAATAATAATAATGTTATATTAATAAATGATAATATTCAGCAATAGCTATATTACCTTCAGTGAATAAATGTTGTGTATGCCTCAATTAAACCATTACTTTTTCAGTGTAACCATTGTAGTTTCAGTGTAACCATTGTAATTTTTTGACAGTCACATATATAAAGATATAATGCTTGCTTGTTTTTTCCATTGTTTTGACCCATAAATGTAGTTACAGTCTTGAATATTCATGGTAGATTATGTCAGAGAGTCAAATAACAAGGTTAGTGTGATACACTCAAAACTAAATTGGAACTTGTTCTCTTATTAATTATTATATGTGGTCGGTGATTATACTAGGCGTTAACTAGGAAATTGGAGAGCGGAACCAACAAGTCTCGCGGTATTGCCGCCCGGCTTGTAAATTGGGGGCGCTTCCGTCTTGTGAGGTCAGACGGAGATCCGGAGGAGAAGAGAGTGGTTCATGTCTTCTTTCCTAATCCATAATCACCTGTTTTCTAGGTGAGTACACTGTGAAAATGCACAAAAATAAGTATTTACCAAAACGTAACTATGCCTAACATTAATATACTGCCTGTATGATGTGATTGGCCTTGGTTGGGGTGAGTTAATAGCTTGTAAAAGACCCTGCCTTTGTTTTCAGTTTCACTATTGGCGGGAAAATTGTAGAAAATGGCCGCGGGCAAAAAGCACCACTTTATTTTGACAATATGTGTGTTTTAATTTAAGAGCTAAGCTTCCTTTGGCCCTACACACCTGATATGTATGTTTTCCTCATTAAGGTCCTAGTATAAATATTCTAGTATAAATTATCTAATTTTAATCAGATCGAAGTTGTTTTAAGTTCAAGTTTATGTTTGAATCTCTCCTAAGTGCTGAGTGGGACAGTCTCCTAAGACTGAGAAATTACTAACTGTGAATGTAAACGTCACTGTGTCTCTAACACTGTACCATTCTTCAGGGAAGCTGAAATGCAAGTTATTACACTATTATCTAGTCAGAAAAACCAGCATTAAGGCAATGTGTGTTTACAAGGTATATATTAGTATTGTATCGAGATATGAGTTAATTGGAAATGAGACAAGATTGAGGTAATCCATGTTATAGAGACATACTGTGTATTCGGCTTACTTTGGATTATTTATCTGTTTATTTATTTATTCATTTTATTTTCCATTGTCACTCTTTATTGATAAACGAGAGACAGAGGACTAACAAATGGACACTTAACCAGAGACACTGGTGCTAGGGAGAGAAATGTTTATTATTATTATGGTGATGTTATTGTGTAAATAAAGAGACGGAGATCCGAAGGAGAAGAGAGTGGTTCACGTCTCCTTTCCTAATCCATAATCACCTGTTTTCTAGGGAAACCAACCCTAAACTCAACAACTCTTTTTGTTACCTCAGCCTCGGACATTTGGGGCTCGTAACAAACTGTGGGGGCTCGTCCGGGATCCCTCCTCTCCACGTCCAGCAGAGGGGCAGATCCAGTGATAGGTGAACCATTCGAGGGAGGCGACAGGATGTGACTGCAGCCAAAAGTCAGCCTGTGGGTGTCCAGAGAGGGAGAAGAGGGGTCTTCATCCTGCCAGGGAGCTGCACTGCTGAATCGGGGGGTGGTCCACAGCGCATCATAGTGCCACGTTGCTGGTCCATCAGATCAACACCCACACCCAACATACACGCCGAGCGACACCGCACAACCAACCACTATGGCAGTGGAGCATAAACAACTGGTGTGGAACATAAAGAGAGGTTTGTTCAAACTGTCGAGTGATGAATTATACCAGGTTGCTACTGACATCACCATGGACGATCAGGACATCATAAGTTGAGAGGCAATGAGGAAGGCTGCATAAACTATGTTATTTCTTGCATGCAATCACCGTTCTGGCTGGACCTTGAGAATGAAGGTATGAGTAAATTGATGATGTTAGAGGATCATGTGGTTAGCTTTGTTGATAAATCTGTTTCTGTAGAGTTGCCGGTTCATAAGGTTGGTGACATTAGAGCACGAGAAACACCTAGCCACATTCCACTCACTGTAGATCACAATAACATGCCACAAACATACCTTCGCTCCAACACTGGAACAGAAGACACACATAATCACATTCCACTCGCTGTAAACCAAGACAACATGCCACAAACACACCTTCACCCTGACATACATGATGACGCGGCTACAAGGACAGTGGAAGGGCTTCACAGAGTGTATGATGAGTGTGATGAGCAACTAAGAAGATGTACAGTCGCAGTTGGCCCACTGGCCCCTGCATATAACCACCAAGGTGGGACAGTGTCCTATTCAGTGCCACAGAGGGTGTCAGAACCGATGATTCCCTGGAGAGACCTTCGCTATCTCCAGCACAGGGAGTTTGAGGTGCATGGAGGCCAAATGGGGGACCATGGTTCTGAAATAAGCTTCAACAGTCTGACCAAACAAATTGATGAGGGGATAAAAGAGGGCTGTGCCGAGGCGGAGATTGTATGAGGAGTGCTGAGGATTATTAAACCAGGCACCTTCAAAGAAATTCTGGTAAATAAAGAGGGGATGACCGTACCAGAACTCAAAGGCTTCCTCAGGTCACACCTTGGGGAGAAAGCAACAACAGAGATGTTTCAAGAGCTGATGTGTTCCCGTCAAGCTGAACAAGAATCACCCCAATAGTTTTTATATAGAATGATTGGGCTAAAACAGAAGCTGATTATCCAGTCATGGCAGGCTAACGCAGACATCTCTTATGACCCCCAGACAATACAAGAGGTGTTCCTCCACACAATTTCAGGGCCTTGGGGACAAAACATACTGACCTTCGACAGAGACTAAGACCTCTCATCTCCAACAAACAGGTCACAGATGAAAAAATCCTTGGCACGGTCAGAAAAATAATAAGTGAAGAAGATGAGCACCAACACAGGCTTGGCCAAACCACCCGCATCAGGTCAACACAGGCCCATAATGCCAAAGTAGAGACAGGGAATTGGCAGAGTAACGATGGACAACCAGGCACACCAGCTGCAATTAAAGATGCCCCAACCCTACAGCAGCTTCGCGCTCAAGTAGAGACCCTGACATATATGGTGGTCAGCTTGATGTACCACCAGACTACGGGTACTCAGGCAGCTCACTCACCAGCATTACCTCCCCAGCCATTACTCCACCCCAGACCCCGCATTCCCGCCAACCCACCCCAGGCCAATCTTCCCAACCACTGAAGGATCAACCCTTCACCCGAGTGAGGGGGAGATCAGCTTGTTGCCCCGAATGCATAGAAATAAAACGTGCAGGAATGTAACCACTGCTTCGTCTGTAGAGAGACAGGACATCGGGCAGTGGGGTGTCTAAAACGATCTAGGTTTCAGGGAAACGGGAGTCGGTCTCTGTCGAGGGACAGCCAGAGACCAGAGCAATGTCCCAGACTATGAACTCCAGCCCCAAGCAACTTCCACAACAGCTCAAGTAAAACCAATGTAGGTTGCCTGTACTCACCTATAGGACTACAAAAGACAGTAAAATACCCCTGATAGGGAAGAAAACCCTGCTTAAATGTTCACTCAGTGGGTATCCAGGGACCGTGTTGTTTGACAGTGGTTCTCAAATTTGTATAATTGACCGAGGGTGGGTTAGCACTCACGTACCCCACCATACAGTGCGATCTCTGCAGGAGCTTGTAGGTGAAGCTGTCGATGTCTATGGTGTAACAGGTCACGCCATACCATATGATGGGTGGGTAGAGCTCACTGTCAACATTACAGGGAAGGATCTGAACGTGGCAATGCCAGCCCCTTTCCTGGTCAGCCAGCTGCCAATGCCCCAGCCTTTAATAGGAGCTAATGTAATTGAAGAAGTCGTTAAAGGACAGGATGATACCACAGTTGCCAGCCTTTTACATGGTGCCTTTGGGGTGGAAGACGATCAAGTGGAAGCAATGGTGAATCTGATTCAGGTCCCTCCAAAACCAGATTGTGGCTCTGCCACAGTAACAGTGGGCAGAGACAATGTTGTCATCCCAGCTGGAACAGCAGTTAATGTATGGTGCAGAGTGCCCTGCAGTTTCGACGTCACTGATGAACCCATAAGTGAAAGTACTGTTTTGGAAGAGTTGAGCATTGGAGAGAGCCTGTTAAAAATTAACAACACCCAATGACCCTATGTCAGGGTGCCGATACCCAACCACTCTAAACATGAGGTCATCCTGCTTAAGAGAACCACCTTGGACACTATTCAACACGTGGCCAAGGTGATAGAGACCGATGCTCCCGAGTCAAAACAGGGAAGCGCAGCGACCGTGGGGGTTAACCACGTGGCCTCACCCCCTGAGCCCTGGCTGTCCGTGGTTGATATCAGTCATCTGACTGTTGAACAACAACAGATGGTGGAGGAGGTACTGTATGTGGAGTCTGGGGCGTTTGCACGTGATAGCACTGATATTGGGTGCATTAACTCTCTACAGATGGAAATCAAGGTCAAGGATGACATCCCGACCCAAAAAGCCTATGCGTAGATTCCCAAACCGCTCTACAAGGAGGTGAAGGAGCATATTCAGGAGCTCTTGGTGAAGGGGTGGATTGTAAAATCTTGGTCTCCCTACTCAGCTCCTGTCATATGCGTGAGAAAAAAAGGATGGCACCTTGCACCTGTGTATCGACTATAGACTCCTGAATAGCAAAACAGTACCACATCGACACCCCCTTCCCCGTATTCAGGATCTCATCGACTCTCTGGGGGCGGGGGCACAGTTGGTTTTCCATCCTGGATCAAGGCAAGGGGTATCATCAGGATTTCATAGCCAAAGGGTCACGACACCTGACAGCTTTCACCACTTCCTGGGAACTGTATGAGTGGGTCCGAATACCATTTGGGCTATCAAATGCCCCAGCAGCCTTTCAAAGGAGCATGGAGGAGATGCATGGCATGCTGTGGGATGAATGTTGCATTCCCTTCCTGGATGATGTGCTGTGCTTCTCAAAATCCTTTGAAGAACATGTGGAAGTCCTCCAACAAGTCCTCCGAGCCCTACAACATCATGGAGTGAAGCTAAAGCTGGAAAAGTGTGAGCTCTTCCACAGAGAGGTCAGATACGTAGGCCGACTAGTGTCTGCAGAAGGGGTTAAATTGGACCCAAAAGACCTAGAAGCAGTCTGGGCATTGAAAAACAAGACACCAAAGACCATCGGAGAAGTCAGACAGTTACTGGGTTTTCTCAGTTATTACAGGGCATATGTGCAAGGCTCATAGCTAAGCCTCTGTACAACCTTCTTCAGACAAGACCCGACCCGTTGACACCTAAGCTACCACATGAGAAGAGAAGAGGTTCCCAGCAGTCCTCCAGAGCTCCAGTAGAGTGGAGAGAGGAACATCAGGGAGTCCTTGAACGTCTTATAGAGGTGCTCACTAAACCCCCAGTACCGGCATATCCAGATTTCAGCCACCCATTCACACTTATTTTATACTCCTCATTTCACAGTGTTCACAGATAATAATCCCCTGACATATATCCTCAGTACTGCCAAGCTCAATGCAGTGGGCCATCGCTGGGTGGGACAGTTAGCTGACTTCCACTTCAACATCAAGTACCAACCAGGTAAAACGAATATTGACGCCGACACCTTGTCTCGCTATCCCCTTGACATTGATGCCTTCATGGCTGAATGTTCGGAGGAGCTGTCAGAGGATGCTTTATGGGAAGGGAGTCAGAGGGCCCAACAGGGAGATGTCGCTTGGGTGGCAGCCCTTAATTTGACGTCCCAAAAGCAGACTCATACAGAGCCCAGGCAAACCATCAGCCATGAGGAACTAATAAGAGAACAAAGACAGGATGCTATAATTGGAAGGGTATTGGAGCTGAAGGAAAATAACACACCACTAACAGAGGAAAAAAGGTTGATACAGATACGAGGAGGCTCTTGAGAGAATGGAGCAGTCTGCACATTGAAGATGATCTGCTCTATAGAAGACCATAGGCCGTAAACAGCTGGTCCTACCAGCTGTCAATAAGCAAACAGCCCTCACTCACCTGCATGACAAAATGGGACATGCTGGTGTGGAAAAAGCCCTAAGTCTGGCAAGGGAGTGATTCTACTGGCCAATAATAAAAAGAGAGGTTGAAGAGTACATAACCAGGAAGTGTCCCTGTATTAAACAAAAGAAACCAGCCGTTCACGAAAGGGCACCCATGGGGAGCATCACATCCAATTCACCCCTTGAGCTTGTATGCATTGACTTCCTCCACGTAGAAGCCTGTCATGGGGAATGTGAGTACATACTGGTAGTGATGGACCACTTCACCAGGTTTGTGTAAGCCTACCCCACAAAGAACAAAGTTGACAATTTGAAAATGAGTTGTTCTGTTCACTCAGGAAGTTATCAGGAGTCGGTCACTCAAGGACCTCACCATACCATCCCCAGGGCAATCCAGTCGAAAGACTAAATCGCACCCTATTACAACTGTTGTGGACCCTAGGAGAAAAGTAAAGGGAAAACTGGAAAGACCACCTACCCCATGTGGTGCATGCCAATAACTCCACTAAGCATGAAAGCACTGGCTTCTCCCCACACTACTTGATGTACGGCCGGCATCCGCGTCTCCCTGTGGACCTCCTCTTTGGCCTTAGAGCGGAAGAAGAGAAGGAAACACCGAGAGGGTATGTAGGAAAATGGGCGGAGAGGATGAAGCAGGCTTATAAGATAGCAAATGCAGATAGTCACCAGTCAAGTGCAAAAGGGAAAGTAAACTACAACAAGAGGAGCATAGGAGTGATCCTTCATGCTGGAGACAGGGTCCTGGTACAGAATCTTAGTGAGAGAGGTGGGCCTGGCAAACTCAGACCATACAGGAAGAAGATGATTTACATTGTGCAGGAACAGATGGGGGATAACCCTGTTTATAAAGTCAGACCAGAGACAGGGGTCGGTTCCACTCACACCTTGCATAGGATTCTGCTGTTACAAGTTAACAATCTGTCCGTAGAGCCTTCTGAGGACACGGCCACTAATATGCCACAGCTCCAAAGGAAAACCAGGAAGGCTACAGTACTGCAGACACCCCACGAACAGGAACAGAACTCAGATACAAGCAATTTGGACAAGGAAGGTGTGCCTCGCTATTGGTTAAGAGGACCTGAGGGAAGAAGTCTGAGTAGCCTACTTGGACAACGCGTTACCGACCAGCTTCAACATCGGCCTGAACACAGTGTGCCACACATAACAAGAAGGATTCATGAAGAGCATGAACAAGAAATGGAGAACGTTGCAGGTGGGCAGACTGGCAACAATGAGGAGACTGTCACCAGCAGAGAGGGTGAACAGGGAAGTGACCAGCCTCAGCAGAACATGGGACAATCTCAACCTTGCAATGACACTGGAGTATCCCAAAGGACTCATCAGGAGGTGGATGTCCCTGCACCTCAGGCCAATCCCCAAACTGCCAGGCGTCAATCTCCAAGAGAAAGGAAGCCCTTTTTTGTATTCACATACCCCTCGCTTGGCCAACCAGCCTATCAGCGGCGATCAGCAGATGGCGCAGTGGAAGTCCAGCCAACCCACTATGCTCTGCCAGTTTACTCCAATCCCTGTGCCCTCGAATTTTCATCCCTCACCCAATATCTACACTTACCTGATGTTTTGTACTGACTGTGAGGTTTACCTGGAAATATTCATGCACCCTAGCAATTTCATTCATACTCTGCATTTAAAACTTTTCCTACCATCCATACCTACCTTATGACCTGTGTGTGAAATGTGTATTGTTATTGTAACTGTTTTTTTGAACTTGTTGAAGTGTTTAGATCGGGTGTCAGGAGCCACTTTTTTATAGGGAGGTGTGTGATACACTCAAAACTAAATTGGAACTCGTTTTCTTATTAATTATTATACGCGGTTGGTGATTATACTAGACATTAACTAGGAAATCGGAGAGCGGAACCAACAAGTCTCGCGGTGTTGCCGCCCGGCTTCTAAATTGGGGGGTGCTTCCGTCTTGTGAGGTCAGACGGATATCCGGAGGAGAAGAGAGTGGTTCACGTCTCCTTTCCTAATCCATAATTACCTGTTTTCTAGGAAAAGCAATCCTAAACCCAACGACTCTTTTTGTTACCTCGGCCTCGACTGTACTGTAAATTGAAAAGGTATCCACTGAAAGCTGATGGAGCAGCACCAACAGAGGGAGGAGCTCACAGAGCAGCAGAGTTGATGCCACTCATCTGGTTATAGAATCCTTAGTTCTCAAATATTTCATAAATATTTCTATTGTTGTATAAATCTACAAATTCAGGTAAAACCTCCATTGATGCTTTCTCGCATTAATATTGTACCACGCTGCTACTGTTAAAATCCATACGAGATATGCACCACAAAAACATTAACAAACGTATAGTGTGTCAACTTCATTAATAAATCAACTACTGATGAACTGAATCACTTTGATACCCTGTGGAACAGGGTAACGGTGAACTTAACTGTTAACAATTTAATTTACAACAATAAAAACAGGTAGTTCAAACTCCAGTGCAACATTATTTTAATAACAAGTTTAAATTACAGTCAACAGTAAACAATTAAAAATACATATATATAAAATACAGTGCTTGGTAAAGCAGTCTATAGGTATGTTGTATATCATTAAAAAAATCCTGTCTACAGTCCTTTCAGCAGTCCACAGTTAAGGTGACAAAAAAGTCCAGTAACCATCATTCATCATGATTCCTTGTGTGTGAGAGAGTTTATATGTAGAACCTCAGCCGGACCAATGGATGTAGATTTCATCAACACCAAGGGTCTCTGTGGCTCTCTGGCCCCCACACCAGAAGAAGCTGTCCCTAATGATCCCCTGACCTAGAGTGGACTTAAAATACATAAACAATGAAAAGAAATTGACCCACAGATAATAATAATAATAATAAAATTAATAATAATAATAATAATAATAACAATAATAATAACTCAGTAACAGAGCTGAACCATGCGTTCAACTTAAATTCATTCAGTTTACAGGTGATGCAATTAGTACTGCAGTAATGTAAAGTTAGCTTGGCTGCTATATGTGTTGGTGTGAAAGTGAATCTCTCTCAGTCACTCTCTCTCTGAGTGAATTTTTTTTTTATCATGCATGCAACTCTGAAAATCTCCTGGGAGTGTGTTGTGAGTAAGCAGTATCAGTAAGAAGTTTATCTGTCCTTGGAGGACAGGGGAGTAAGAAGAGAGCGGGCATTTAGAAGAAAAAAAAAGAAAAAAGTGGCAGGCCCACAGCTCTATGAGATCATACTCTATATGCTGGTTCAGTTCATAGGCTTCTGGGACTACAGTAATGTAACCCTTAAAGGGGGCTGACATCACCAGTAGGTTTATTCTGACCTTGGGAAGAGCAATGAAAGTGTCAGAGTCACAAAGCCACAGCGGCGAAGGCCAGTGATGAGTATTGGGGTGACGTATTTTGTTCTGTCCTGAGGGGTTTGTTTGTCTAACTTGACCATGACATTAGAAAGAAAGA
>JAQMYF010040215.1:0-10774 GCA_030014195.1 Neosilurus mollespiculum
ATATATATATATATATATATATATATATATATATATATATATATATATACACACACACACACACACAGTCTCTCACTGATACCACCATGCAGTGCTGCAGGCGCACATACTGTGGTCTTCCAGTCAGGTAGTCCACAATCCACGACACAAGAGAGGCATCTACCTGCATCGCTGTCAGCTTCTCATCCAGGAGAAGGCAATACTGATCCTGGAACAGCTCAGTTTTCCTGCTATGCCTACTACTCTGCCTGGCTGCAGTCCTGGTGGGCATGAACAGGTTTACCTGTGGAGAGAAAGGGAGGTAGACTTTGGGGGAATATAGACAGCATAGCGGGAGAGACAAAGTGGGGATTGGGTCCCTGTTTCTGTGGCAGAGGAAGGGTGGGGAGCAAGGGAAGAATTAGGGAGAGAACGAGCAAGAGAGAAAGAAAGAAAGACATTTTTGTTGATTTTTCAAATACCTTTAAGCTGTTTACAGCTGGTACAGTAGAAACCACATGTTATCATTACATAATCAGCACATTAAACCATAAGTAGGTTAATTTTGGAGATTAGGAATTTTGCTGTTGCCATCTTGAAATTTTGTGTTATCTGCCATTAAGGTGGGGTTTTTTTGGTCCAGACTCTTGCTATAACATGGAAACAAGGCTGAACATTCACGGGAATAAAAACACAAAAATAGCCATTGGAATGGCCGGAAAATTGATGGACTGTTGCTATTTATCATTTAGTGTTGTGAAAACAACCTTTCAAGAGTTAAACGAATGTCACATTACCACTAACATGGAAACGAGGCTGAACAGTCCCAGGTGAAAAAAAAGTCTTCATCTAAAGCTATGTAAAAAAAAAAACCTTGAACGTTATCCGAAATGTCTCACATGACAAGTTATTATAAGTCATGTGACTAAGAAGAGTTAGCACCCAACAATAGAAATCAAAAATAAATAAAAATAAAAAATTTTATCTTAAGATGTTCAATTTTGATGACTGCATGAAAACGAGCGTCACATGAAAATAAGGTCGAATGAAACCGAGGAAACTTAGTAGCTCCATTACCTAATGTCAATGCCCCAGGACATGAATTCGAGACTCTGTCCACAGTCCAGAGTGCTAAGATGCCTTGAGGAATGGCAGATATACTGTCATTATCATGGACGAGTGTCTGTACAACATGGCAAAGATATTGCAATGGGGCAACACCCAAGTGCTCAAGGACATGATCTTTACACTTGGAGGTTTTCACACCCAAATGACCTTTTTCTAAAGTCATAGTAAAGTACCTGGAGTCATCAGAAATAGCTGAGATGTGGTCGGAAAGTGTTTTTTGTTGAAACAATAGCAGAGAACATCCTTAAAGGAAATCTGTGTAATCGTGTAATTCGTGCTCACAAGCTAAGTTACGAGGAACTGTGGAAACTAGGATGACACCTTGGATGAGGGTGCAGCTTCAGTTGATCCAGTGATGTAGAGTTCACTTAGTTCACTTTTCACGGATTTACACTGTCTTCACGCCAATACTAAATCACTGTTCTCTTTACTCAACAATTTCATCTGTCCTCTGAATTCTCTACCATCACACTTTTACTCAACTGCCTTCTTATGTTATTTTTTGTTAACAAAATTCAGACGATCCACCAGCACCTCGGTTCTACCTCTTCACTTAGTTTGTCATCTGAAATCCACTTTACCACTCATTTACTTTCCACTTTTCAGCTTCCCACTCTTTCAGAAATTTCTGACCTCATCAGCAAGTCCAAGTCATCTACCTGTCAGCTTGACCCCCTCCCTACAGTTCTGGTTAAAGCCTGTCTTCCCTCTCTGGTTCCCATAATTTCCGCCATCATTCACTCTTCTTTCACCGCTGGAACTGTTCCTACATCCTTTAAAACTGCTGTAATTAATCCAATATTGAAAAAACCCGGTGCTGATCCTGCCAACCTCAATAATTTTCATCCGATTTCAAATTTATCCGTCATCTCCAAAATTCTTGAAAAAATAGTTGCAGTCCGGTTTCCGTCCCCTCCATAGTACAGAAACTGCCCTTACAAAGATCACCAATGATCTCCTCATGGCAGCTGACACTGGCCTACTTACCATCCTTGTCCTCCTTGATTTGAGTGCGGTCTTTGATACCATATGTCACACCACCCTCCTTAATATGCTATCCTCCATTGGTATCACCATTAGACTGGTTTAAATCTTACCCCTCAGGAAACATTCAGTTCATCAAACTTAAATCTTTTACATCCAATCCTTCCCCTGTCACTACAGGTGTGCCCCAGGGCTCTGTCCTGGGACCCTTTCTCTTCATTATCTATCTCCTTCCCCTTGGCAATATATTCCGTAAATACAAAATCCATTTCCATTGCTATGCGGATGACACCCAGCTCTACCTCACTAGTAAGCCTATCTCCACTTTTTCACCCTCCTCCCTTTCGAACTGCATCGCAGAAATTAAAACCTGGTTTTCACTCAACTTTCTTAAGTTAAACTGTGACAAAACCGAGGTTCTCTTCATCGGCACTAAATCCACACTATCCAAAGCTGATAGTTTTTCTCTCACAATTGACAACTCCTCTGTCTCCCCCTCCTCTCAGGTCAAGAGTCTGGGTGTCATCCTCGATATCACTCTATCTTTTCAGTCTCATATCAATAGCATCACCCGGACTGAATACTTTCATCTACGCAACATTAATCGTCTCCGCCCTTCTCGTTTCAATTATTGCAATTCACTTCTCTTTGGTCTCCCTCATAAATCTCTCCATAAACTTCAGCTGGTTCAGAATTCAGCTGCCCGTATTATTACCTAAACCCCCTCTATCCACCACATAACTCCTATTCTTCAGCAGCTTCACTGGCTCCCGGTTAAGTTCCGCATCCAGTTTAAAATCCTCCTGTTAAATCTTTAAATCCATACATAACCTTGTCCCTCCATATCTATCTGAAATTCTTCATCTTCTCACTCCCTCTCGCTCCCTCAGATCTTCCTCTTCTATTCACCTGTCTGTCCCCTCTGCCCATCTCACTACCATGTGAAGCAGAGCTTTCAGCCGCTCTGCTCCCCGGCTCTGGAACTCATTACCACCTGAACTCAGGAACACCACATCTTTCCCCCACTTTAAATCCGCACTTAAAATTTACCTATTTCAACTGGCTTATTCCATTTGTTTTAAAATAGTCTGACCGATTGTATTCTGGATGTTATTTTATTTTGGTTATTTTATATTTATATATGTGTGTGTGTGTGTGTGTGTGTGTGTGTGTGTGTGTGTGTGTATGTGTATTTTCCCCTTGCATTTTTATCTATTTTGTATATTTGCTTTGCTGTATATTTGTATGTGCTTTTGTTGTTCTTATCTGTACAGTGACCTTGCGTGCCAAGAAAGGCGCCTTAAAATAAAAACTATTATTTATTGAGTTGCTGAGTCTCATATATGGACAGATTAAGTTTTTAAAGACATACGGAAAATGAAAATAAGAGAAAATCAGTGAATATATGAACATTTTCCTCAGAGACTCAGGTTAATTTTTTACATCAATAGCCCTCATGGCTATAACTGCATTTAAATTACACTTAGTATTAAGTGAAATAGTCTCATAAACATAGAGGCACACGCAAAAAAAATACCCAAAACACTTGTATAATTTAACTGCCGATTTAATTTTACTAAATATCAAAAATAGATAGATGTATGGCTAAAGTGACCTTGAGCAAGGCACTAACCCCCTACTGCTCTCCGGGCACCCCAGTGTGTGGCAGCCCACTGCTCCGAGTGTGTGTGTTCACTGTTTACGTGTGTGTGTGTGTGTGTGTGTGTGTGTGTGTGTGTGTGTGTGCTCACTTTGGATGGGTTAAATGCAGAGGTAGCAATTTCCGTGGCGGGATTAATACAGTACAGCAAAAAAAAAAAAAAACAACAACAAAAAAAAAAAAACATATAAAAGGGATGTGTTAGAGAGGCAGAGTCTCTCAGAAGTAAAGATGGGCAGAGGCTCTCCAATCTGTGAATGAGTGCATAACAAGATTGTGGAATACTTTAAAAACAATGTTCCTCAACGTCTAACAAAGGCTTTGCAAATCTCATCATCTACAGTGCATAACACCATCAAAAGATTTGGAGAAACTGGAGATATCTCTGTGCATAAGCAACAAGGCCAAAGACCTTTACTGGATCCCGTGGACTTCGGGCCCTCAGACGACACTAATCACTCAGTGGAATGATTATGACATTACTAAATGGGTCCAGGAATACTTCTGGACCCACTGTCGGTAAACCCAATCCGCCGTGCCATCTGGAGATGCCAACTAAAACTCTATCATACAAAAAGGAAGCCATATTTGAACATGGTCCAGAAGCGCCGTCGTATCCTTTGGGCCAAAACTCATTTAAAATGGACTGTTTCAAAGTGGAAAAGTGTTCTATGGTCAGACGGGTCCAAATCCAAAACTCTTGTTGGCAATCACAGACGCCGTGTCCTCGGGGCTGAAGAGGAGGGAGACCTTCCAGCGTGTTATCAGCGTTTAGTTCAAAAACCAGCTTTTCTGATGGTATGGGGTGCATAAGTGCATATGGTACGGGCAGCTTGCATGTTTTGGAAGGAACTATGAATGCTGAAAGGTATATAAACGTTTTAGAGCAACATATGCTCCTTTTCTGACGACGTCTATTTCAGAGAAGGCCTTGTGTATTTCAGCAAGACAATGTAAAACCACATACTGCATCTATTACAACAGCATGGCTTCATCAGAAAAGAGTCTGAACTGACCTGCCTGCAGTCCAGATCTTTCACCTATAGAGAACATTTGGTGCATCATTAAACAAAAAATATGTCAAAGACGACCACAAACTCTTCAGCAGCTGGAAACCGATATCAGGCAAGAATGGGACCAAATTCCAACACCAAAACTCCAGAAACTCAGAACCTCAATGCCCAGACATCTTCAGACTGTTTTAAAAAGAAGAGAAGATGTGACACCATAGGAAACATGCCCCTGTCCCAACTATTTTGGGACCTGTAGCAGGCATCAAATTAGAAATGAGCTCATTTTGTGAATAAAATTGTAAAATTTCTCAGTTTAAACATTTGTAATGTTATCTATGTTCTGTTGTGAATAAAATATTGACTCATGTGATTTAAAAGTTTTCATTTTATTCAAATTTAAAGAATTTCTGTAAATCGGGTTGTAAATAAACAAAATAAATATATTTATTTTAAATATGTTATTATTATACGTAGTAGTAGTAGTAGTAGTAAAGTTGTTTTGTTATTGTTTTTATGAAATAACATGTAATTAACTAATTAACTAGTTCTGAACAGAAATTAGAATAGAAAATTATGATTTAATGAAAATATTGAATAAATAATAATAATAATATTAATAATAATAATAATAATAAATATTTACAGGTATTTATTAAAAAAAAAAAGCACATTATTAAACATATGTAAATTTTATTATCTCTGTGATGCCAGTTATACTTTCGGTGTGGTTTGTATATTTGTTTGTTTGTTAGCAGGATTACACACCTACTGATCCAATATTTATAAAACTTGGTGGAAGGGTTTACCTTGAGCCATGGAAGAACCCATTACAATTTAAGTGTATTTGAGAATGTAGTTTTATTTTATTTTTTTTACAAATATTGTGAGATACAGCATTTGACCTTGGTGGCAGTTGATCTGCAGTTAATAATTAATATTGAAAAGAATATAACCGGTGTAGAAATACGATGACTCCATATCACAACCCACATTCATGGGTTCCAGAGGGTTACCAGAGAATTACCCATGAATGTGGGTTGTGATATGGAGGCTTCAGCGAGGCATCACCGTATTCTAAAATAATTCTGAGAGGGTTAGAAATATATCCTGGCGTATAAAGTGGCCGTGATAGAAGAATTGTGTATTATAGAAGAGTTGAGTGATGTGTTTGGAAGAGGTCTGTAGAATTTTTTTTTAAAGGTAATAATTACTCTTTAATGATAAATATTCATTAATTCATTTATTCGCCGAACCGCTGAATCCTACTAAGGTCACGGGGAGGCTGAAGCCTATCTCAGCCAACTCGAGGCGAAGGCGGGTACACCCTGAATAGCTTGTCAGTCCATCACAGGACTAATACACATAACCACTCACACGCACATCTGGGGCAATTTGGAACAGTAAATGAACCTGAATGTGTTTGGTCTGTGGGATGAAACTGGAGTACCCAGAGGAAACCCACACACACATGGGGAGAACATGCAAACTCCACACAGAAACGCCCTCACTGAGGCCAGGGCTCCCAGGACCCAGGACCTTCATATTTTCAGGTGGATGTGCTAACCTCCACACAACCGTACTGTCCCAAGTGAGTGCAAAAAACATTTTTTTAAAAACAATACCATATAATTTTTACTATTATTATGAGTCATTTCTTTTTAAATAAATAAATAAAATAAAAATTTAAAAAATCACAATCATTAAATAACCTCTCCGCTCATCACAATCATTAAATAACCCCTTCGGTTAACGCTAATGATCTCTTTCATCTGTTTGCATTTAGAGACAGACTTTTACAGACAGATAATGGCAAGGGACTTTACCACTGACCTATGACATGTGCAGTATCCGGGGTCATTCATATTCCTAAGACTCTAGAGAATTCTAATCTCTCCTGATCCATGTTGTGTTGTGTTCCAGCAGTACATCTGTTCACACTGAGTTCCTAAATCTACAGAAGATGGAGGAAATGTCACAAACAAATGCTGTTTAAAAACTGATAGTTACCTCCACTAATGGTGGAAGTTTATGAGATTCGTCTTTCTGTCTGGGGCCTCAATAACTGTAAAACTAATAGATGGATTTCCACGAAATTTTAACCAAATGTGGGTCTTGTGACAATGAAAAACTGATTAATGTTTTGGAATGATCCAGATTCAGAAAGGATTTTTAAAAAAAATTGTGTGATAGAGGCGGTCATCACCCAGAATGCGCAGGGAAAAAAAAAACAGAGCCCAAAAATTATTGCGGAACAGGCCACAAGGGGGTATCGTAAATTATACGACATCTGCCACTATAACCCAAGTAAAGATAGGATCACACTACCTTGGTGGAGGTCTGCACTCTTTGAGGCCATTTCTATTTTTTTCCCCCCAAAGTAGATACTATGGCATTATTACGCACGTCTTCATTATTCTACAGAGGAAAACATTATTTCTTGCTCTCACTACCCCTACTCCTGTCCCGTTGCCTTCCCTTACCATCTTCTATCCTCCCATCACACAAAAGTGATCAAAATTTTTTCATTGTTCATCCCTCCATCACTTAACATGGTGTCTTGTTTATTTCTTTTCTTCAGGAGGCGTATGTTTACTCACATCACTTATCCAGCACTAATCTGACCTGTCAGTTATGGCCTCGTGAACTGGATTGTGATTGGCTGAGGGAGCTAAGAAGGTTCCGATTGGTTAGTGTGGATGGCAGGAAGAGGGAGAGAGCTGATTGGCTGCGAAGGAGGAGGAGACGAAAAATAGAAGCTGATGGTGTACAGTACATCAGAAAAAAAACGACAGCTGCGGGGCAACGAGGCGGAATGAAATACCCCTCCACTGCACAACAACCCCCACCCAAATTATCCCTCCTTCTCATCACCCTCTCTCTTTCTCTCTCTCTTTTTTCCCTCCATCTGTCTTCACCATATCAGCTTTTCAGTATGAAAACTCTATTTATATTTCTACATTTTCAGTCCTATATCCTGTTCAACAGTATCAGCGAAGGTCTTATTTATTTTATCTGAGTGCCGAAAAAGGATATTAAATCTGAATTAAATTAATTTTTTATATGACACAATGAAGAATCAAATCATAAATATCAAAACATGCAAGTGATAAAACTGCTTGGACCTCTTCATCGCTCTGCTATTATCAGTGTAGAATATCTGTTAGAGTATTATATCAGTGTTAACTCCCTAATCTGGGTATAGTTTAATTCTGTAACTGTTAATCCTGAACTGGAAATTGTAGGTATCTATTTAGGCTGTATAGGTGATTTCACTTATTGTATTTTATTTGTTTATATTAGTATATTTTTAAACCTGGAATTCTATTATGGATGAAAAGACTCTCGTTAATAGTAATGCTGATAAAATTCACTGAAATTGAATCGGAGTGAACTGAATCTTCTCTCAAGGCGCAGCAGCAATGAAAACTAGCGGACGCGTCTCAAATGTAATTCAAGCCTTATATAGTGACTTATGGGTCTGTTTAGTGGAGCAGAAACAAGTAGGAAGTGTACGGCACCCTGTGCCGAGTCCATCAGGAACAAGGACAAAACGGAGAGAAAAATGACCTGCGCGAGTGAGGGGGGGGTGGGGAGAGGAGAGAGAGAGAGAGAGAGATGGATGGAATGGGTCATGGAAATAAAAGAGCATCAGATATGGACAAGAAAACTGAGAGAATCTAGGGGAAGTGGGTTATCATGAGAATCATGAAGAAACTAGAGAAAAAAAGAAGGTGGGGGGAGGAAGTTGATAAATACAGAGACCTAAAAGGGGGACGTAAAGTGAGATGGAGAAAGGAGATAGAATGTGATAGGGAGTGTATAATACAGAAAAAGAGATGGAAAAAGAAATAAAGAAGATAATACAGAAAGACAGAGAGTATGATAAAGAGAGGGTGAAGACAAGACAAGAGAAAGATAGATAGTGAAAATAAACAGAAGTGTTTTCATTTTGTAAATTATTTCAGAAATTTTCCAGAGAAGCATTAAGCAAAGCACTGTTTCTATAAAGAGGGAAAAACAACAATAGAAATTCTAATCTAGAACCTTCCTCCTCAGACGAAGTGCATTACTTCATGGTTTTACATCACAACTACCAAAATAAAACAACTGCTTCATTACAGGAAAAAGTGCTTGGGCACCACAGTCGCAGTTAACACTATACAGGGAGTTTAGGGTGTAATTAATAAATAAATTATAAATAAATATATAATAACAATATACAATTCTATTATAATTACGTTAAATAAGATAGATGTGAATTTAAAACTTTTAAATGACTCAGTTCAACCATGTAGGTGTCAGTAAGAATACATTATACATTTGTTCAACACTGTAGTGTTTATTTAAATTATACATTAGTTCAACACCGTAGTGTTTATTTAAAACTATAAATTAGTACAACACCATAGTGTTTATTTAAAACTATACCTTAGTACAACACCATAGCGTTTAATTAAAACTATAGATCAGTTCAATATCATAGTGTTTAATTAAAACTATACACTAGTTCAACACCAGTGTCTATTTAAAACTATACATTAGTACACCAGTGTTTATTTAAAACTATACATTAGTACAACACAGTAATTTTTATTTAAAACTATACATTAGTACAACACCATAGTGTTTACTTAAAACTATACATTAGTTCAACACCATAGTGTTTAATTAAAACCATACATCGGTTCAACACCAGTGTTTTTATTTAAACTATACATTAGTACAACACCATAGTGTTTATTTAAAACTATACATTAGTTCAACACCAGTGTTTATTTACAACTATACATTAGTACAACACTGTGGTGTTTAATTAAAACTATACATTAGTTCAACACCAGTGTTTATTTAAAACTATACATTAGTACAACACAGTAATGTTATTTAAAACTATACATTAGTACAACACTGTAGTGTTTAATTAAAACTATACATTAGTTTAACAACAGTGTCTATTTAAAACTATACATTAGTACAACACCATAGTGTTATTTAAAACTATACGTTAGTTCAACACCATAGTGTTTAATTAAAACCATACGTTAGTTCAACACCAGTGTTTATTTAAAACTATACATTAGTACAACACTGTGGTGTTTATTTAAAACTATTCAATAGTTCAACACAGTAATGTTTATTTAAAACTATACATTAGTACAACACTATAGTGTTTAATTAAAACTATACATTAGTTCAACACCAGTGTTTATTTAAAACAATGCATTAGTTCAACACCAGTGTTTATTTAAAACTATACATTAGTTCAACACCATAGTGTTTAATTAAAACTATACATTAGTACAACACTGTGGTGTTTAATTAAAACTATACATTAGTTCAACACCAGTGTTTATTTAAAACTATACATAAGTACAACACAGTAATGTTAATTTAAAACTATACATCAGTACAACACTGTACTGTTCAATTAAAACTATACATTAGTTCAACACTGTAGCGTTTAATTAAAACTATACATTAGTTCAACACCAGTGTCTATTTAAAACTATACATTAGTACAACACCATAGTGTTTATTTAAAACTATACATTAGTACAACATGATGGTGTCTATTTAAAACTATACGTTAGTTCAACACCGTAGTGTTTATTTTAAACTATACATTAGTTCAACACTGTAGTGTTTATTTAAAACTATACATTAGTTCATCACCATAGTGTTTATTTAAAACTATACATTAGTACAACATGAAAGTGTTTATTTAAAACTATACGTTAGTTCAACACTGCAGTGTTTATTTAAGATTATACATTAGTACAACACAATAGTGTTTATTTGAAACTATACATTAGTACAACACTGTAGTGTTTATTTAAAACTATACATTAGTTCAACACCATAGTGTTTATTTAAAACTATACATTAATAAAACATGATAGTGTCTGTTTAAAACTATATATTAGTTCAACACCGTAGTGTTTATTTAAAACTATACATTAGTTCAACACCATAGTGTTTATTTAAAACTATACATTAATAAAACATGATA
>JAQMYF010040216.1:0-12336 GCA_030014195.1 Neosilurus mollespiculum
TATATTGGTTTATTTTATTTAATTTATTAGAATCTGACAGTTTTGTTCACCAAACATGACTTTGGACTGCTAAAGGAACAGCCTTCAGCTAAAAGCTAGCTCTATGGTAACCAAATAGCTCCAGCTTATATATAAATTATGGAATTAGTGTATTTGAAGGTGAGAACATATATATATTGATTTTAAGAATTTGATGGCTTTATTTTCACACTACTTAATGATTTCATTAAACTACTGACCTACAGGCCTTCAACCACCTAACTAGCTCCGTTTAATGTGTGTGTGTGTGTGTGTGTGTGTGTATGTGTGAGTGTATGTGTGTGTTCAAAAGTTTCCTTGTTTTTAAAAAGAAAAGGAATAAAAACACTTTTTTGCATAAAAAAAAATAAATTGATCAGAAAGACAGTCTTGATACTTTATTTTTTAAGCAAAATATAGTGTACAGAGGCCCATTTTCAGCAACTATTATACATGTATTCTCATGGCACAGTGTTAGCTAATCGAAATTTGTTATGTTAAGTGATTATTATAAAACCTCTTGCAAAAATAAAAAAATAAAATAAAAAAATCTTAAAACTGTGCTTAGCAATACATTTGTCCTTCTTTAGGCGAGTAGAATACCACATTTGTGGGTTTGATTGACTCAAAATAGCCAGAAAAAGAACTTTCTTCTGAAATTCATCAATATATATATTTGTTCTAAGAAATAAAGGCTATTCCATTTGGGAAACTGCTACACACACACTCACTCACACACAATTTCCTCCTATATAATCATATTTAACTTGAGGTCATGAAATAACTGTTTGTGTGTGTATGTGTGTGTGTGTGTGTGTGTGTGTGTGTGTGTGTATGTCTGTGGGTATTGA
This sequence comes from Neosilurus mollespiculum, assembly GCA_030014195.1. NCBI lineage: Eukaryota > Metazoa > Chordata > Actinopteri > Siluriformes > Plotosidae > Neosilurus > Neosilurus mollespiculum. Next base: position 870 of record JAQMYF010040216.1, read on the forward strand.
TTCATTTACTCATTTTCCAAGCAGCCTAATCTTAATTAAAGTCGCAGGGAGAAAAAAGTAAATTGGATCATGTGGGATTCCAGTACTTTTTGCACTGCAGCTACAATAATGTTTCTAACAAGAAAGCTGTACACTTAAGCATGTAGCTGCTTCCACATATAAAATATTTGTTTTATGTCTGTCGTTAGGAAAAATAGGTCAGAAAAAACCCCCAATAATAAATCTTGAATGATTCCACCTCACAGCAAGAAGGCCTGGGTTAATCTGAATTGGCTTTCTGCCAGATATCATTTTCTCCATTGAGGTCATATAGTTTGATTTTGGTCTCATCTTACCATAACACCCTTTTCCATTTGGCCTTAGAATCTTTTGGATATGGTCTCAGAGTCTTCATAATATTCTCCTTCATAGATTAGAAAATGCAGTTTGAGTCAAGGGAACAGCTCTCTCATGGTTCAGGTCTTATTTAATTGATTTAGCTGGTCATTATTTTTTCAGTTTATAAATGTAAATGGCGACTTCTCTATGTCTTCTCTATTATATCTCTAGTATATCTCTACTACTTATGTTAGGTTTGGAGTTTCACAAGGGTCTCTTCTAGGCCCTATGCTTTTTTCTCTACATGCTCCCATTGTGTAATATTAATAATAAACATGGCATTAGCTTCTGCTGTTAAGGTGAAGACATACAGTAAAATTTCATCAAAACCAAATGAGAGGCACTGGCCTAATAAAGTCAATGAATGTGTAAAGGACATTAGACACTGGATGCTTATTAACTTCCTCGTATTAAATTTTAATAAGATAGAAGTACCTGTGCTCGGACCAAAGGCAGCTAGAAATAATCTTTTTGATCATGTAGTAATTTTGGATGGTCTTTCAGTGTCACCATGTGCAGAAGATGTCTTTAAGACCTTGGTGTGACTATTGATGCCAGTCTTTCATTTGAAGCTCATATAGGTAGTATTACTTGAATAGCCTTCATCTTGGAAATGCATGATGAGGGAAAAAAATCATGCATTTGTTACCTCTCAATTAGATTATTGTAATGCAAAACTGTATGGATGTTCTAATAAGTGTAACAGGCAAGGTCCAGTTATTCCAGAATACAGCAGCAAGTGTACTAGAACCAGACAATATGACCAGATCACCCCATCTTTTCCACATTGCACTGGCTTCCAATTAAATTTCACATCAAGTATAAAATACTACTATTGATCTATACAGCACTGAATAGTCTCACACCATATTATCTTATCAAACTTCTTGTAGTTCATGATCCACCATGCCTACTTAGATCAAAAGGTGCAAGTAACTTATTGCTACCCCATGAAGACTACAGTGCTACCAATGAAGATTACAACAGCAGGGGAGCTTTCTCTTACAAAGCCCCTCAGTTATGGAACAGCCTTCCAGCTAATGCTGGAAAGACACAGTGTGAGTGTTTAAATATAGGCTGAAAACTTACTTATTTAGACAAGCATTTTGTTAATAGGCTTTTATTAGGTAATGCAGCAGAGCTGGGGGTTCTGAGGTATAGAGAGTTCTGGCACAGTGAACTGTTTGGATGCTGTCATAGTTAGTCTTGCTGGAGTCCCTGTTTGCACTCTGCACCTGATAAACACTATTATTAACCATTACATTAATATGAGGACAGCTAACAACCTCTCTCTCTCTCTCTCTCTCTCTCTCTCTCTTCCTCTCTCGGTGTTCTCCGGTGGTACACATAGTACTTCGGAGATACGTGTGATCCTGATCCTTCTGCTCTCCAAAACTATGTGAGCCATCTTGTGCTACCTCTGCTAGGAGTTATCATCTTAGTAGCTCTTCATTCCTGCTGATTATGGTCCATGTACACTTATTTTTTTGTTTGTTTGTTTTTGATATACTGTAATAATCTTGCAAGGGAAATTATTGCCTCTGCATTTATCCCATCCAAAGTGAGGACACATGTAAACAGTGAACACACACATACTCAGAGCAGTGGGGCGCCCAGAGAGCAGTTGGCGGTTAGGTGCCTTTCTCAAGGGCACTTCAGCCATGAAGGTGGAGGAGGGGAAGGTGCAGCTCACTCCCCCGCCACCACACATTTTTCCTGCTGGTTCGGGAATCAAACCAGCAACATTTCGGTCCCAAAGCCACATCTCTAACCATTAGGCTATGGCTGTCCCAAAGACTACGGCTGCCCCCAAAGACTACAGCTGCTCCCTTAGGCTACAACTGCCCCGAAATATACTCTCAGAAGCTGTGATGAAGTCTTTAGACTGTTGTTGCTATAGCTTTACTAAAATTATTTAGGACTACAATTACCATTACAGTTAGTATAAGATAAAATAGAATTCATGTTAAACTATAATGAATTTATATACTATAATGAATATATTTTTATATGGTGTCACCAAAATGAGGATTGGTTTCCCTTTTGAGTCTGAATCCTGTCAAGGTTTCTTCTTAATGTTGTCTGGGGGAGATAGTCAGGGGGATTTTCTTGTAGCTGTCACCAGTGACTTGTTCATTACCAATGCTTAAGATTTATAGAGAAATATTTAAAATTATAAAATTTAATTTAAAGGTTTAACCAAATTTGTTTACTATGTAAAGCTTTTTGCAACAACTGTTAAAAGCACTATACAGTTACAACTGAATTTAAACGAATTTTATTGAATGCAAGAGGCACCTTGGCCAAACTCAACTGAGGAGTAGCAGTACTTGCAATTCTCTGGTATTCATTCCTCAGTATAATCTTGAATGTATATTTTTACATGATGCCTGAGTACACATGTAAATATTTTACATATATTATCAGCCATTGCTGTATCATTGGTAAAGCTTAATCAGTGACTTGTGATTTGATTACAGAGATTCATTGTTTATAGTGGACTCGTTGATGGATTTCAAGATATAAATTGTTACAACCAAATACTTTGTCCAGTGGTTTGGCCACTGAAAGTGAAAAACAGTTGTGTTACAAATGGCTGTAGTAAATATGAATAAATAAGAAGCAATGAGAAATTAATGATAATGAATGCAAGCATTGTTACAGTAGTGGGTGATCTGTGATGGTGACAAAGTCATGCTGAGAGCGAGACTGAAATTTGCATAGTTCTGCCCACTAAATATGTGTAATTTCTGTCTCTTGGGTGTCTCTATCACTCACCTGTGATGTAAGAACCTTAAATTTTAATGTTTATTTTTTAATATTACATATTAATATTTACCCTGCTTCGTTTGATGCATTTGATCTCTTGCTGGGAATCTCATTGAGACACTATGACACATGAGCAGCCACTGCTGGTTTAATATCAGCCTTTTTTGTCTTCATTAGGATTTAATGCTGCCATCTGCTCTGAAATTGAAAGTCATAAACAGAGAAAAAAATTCCCCTTATTTCAGAGTGAATTTTCTTTACTTGCCCATTACTTACTCATTTATTTTAATACTCCTCCAGTCTGTATTCTTCATTATATGATGTAATGATGGGTCCTGCAGGGTTCACATTCAGAAAACATGAATTGATCCCATGATGTGTTTTATGCTTGAATATTTTCATAATTTATTCATTTTGATATTTCCTGAATGTCAAATTATGGTGCGGTACTTTGGTGTAGTGGTTAACACCTAAAAGCCGGAAGTTGATGGGTTCCAGTCCTGGGTTCTGTGAGGACATTTCTCCCTGTGCTTGCATGGGTTTCATCCAGGTGATTCAGTTACCTCCCACAGTCCAGAGACATGCACTGACTCACTTACTCAGTTGTTTGCTGAACCGCTTAATCCTACTAGGGTCATGAGGAGGCTGAAACCAATATTAGCTGACACTGGGCGAAGGCAACTCTACCCTGATCTGCCTACTAACATGGCCATAGCTACCACTAAGGACACCAAGGTCATGTCCTTGTTACTGGTAATAAATAGCAAATAATCATCATTATTATAATTATATAATTTTGTTATTAAAATATACTGTCCCTAGGCCAAGTAATTCGGTTTTATAGTAATTATTTTTTTATATGAAAATATGTACATAGAGGCATATATAGATGTGCATATGCTGCTAAGTCATAATTATACATTCATTTCATATGGCATGCATATGTACCTACAATACCTAACATTTTGTACATAGGACATGTAAATCAAGCCACTGTCTTGCCATTAACAGATTTCCTCACAGTAAGCCAGTATTATTAAAAAAGAACATGGGAAAAGAAAACTATTATACATCAAAACATGCAGGGCTCTGTTCCGACCATTTTGAGGAGCACTGGCTTGAACTGGGCAGACAACAAGGCTCCATCAGGGTGCTGTACCTACATTATTTGATTTTCCACAACATCTTATGAAGCCTGTAAGTAGGTTTCAGTCAATTATAATTATTATTATTTATTATTAGGTCAGTTTTATTGGTATTTGTTTAATCAGGAATAATGCTGATATCATCATTATCACTGGAATTATTTCACACTTTTCTGTCTAGACATAATAAAACAATAAAAGTCATTTATTCATTCATTTTCTGAACCGCTTAATCCTAATTAGGGTCGCAAGGAGGCTGGCGCCCATCTCAGCTGACTCTGGGCGAGGGCAGGGTACACCCTGGACAGCTCGTCAGGCCATCACAGGGCAGAAACATGCTGATGGCTATGCAGCCTACTCTTGACGAAAATCAGCAATGGTTCTTTTACATGCCTTTCACCATAGACAGTGAGAGACATGGCCGGTCTTTGATTACCCAGTTATCTGCACTGGGGAGGGGGCAGCAATGACATCCCGCTGACAGTCGGGATTGAACCCCCGACCTTGGGATCAGTAATCCAGCACTCTACCACCGGGCCACCAGTGCCCCCAACAATAAAACATTTATAAGTAAATAAAATATTTTAGTTATATACTGTATATGGACTACTTGTCCCAGGTGGTGAGAACTGCTCAGGGGATTGTGGGCTGCCATCTACTAGATCAGGATACAATATATGCCGTCCAGGTCCAAAAGAAAGCCAGCTGAAATGCGATGGATTCCTCCTACCCGGGAAATGTACTGTTTGTATCTCTTCCTTCAGGAAAGTGGTACAGAAACATTAAGACCAGCACTACCAGACTCAAAAATGGCTTTGAAAAACTCTCTGACTGTCTTACACTCTGACACTGCCGCCCTTTACTTCATTTAAATTTAGATTTTCACCCAAGCTTATATCCACTTTGCTGCTGCTTTTTTTCTATTTATCTATTTTATCTTATAGTGTCTTCAATGTACATACTGTATATACCAGAGCTGATGCTGCTATTTATCTATCTCATCTCATAGTGCCTTCAGGGTACATATTGTATATCCCAGTGCTGATGCTGTCCGAACTGACCTTAAAGCATAGGCTCAACCCCCCCCCCCCCCCCCATTGCTTAGGATGGCCAATCTTCCATGTTCAAGGCCAGCCGAGCAATACTCATAGAGTGGAATGGCTCAAAAATAAAATAGTAAAATAATCTTGCATTTACTTCAGTGAATAAACTACTCATACAATAGTCCTATAAATCATCCAATAATCAAATAGTGCAGTAAATCATACAATTGTGTTACGATGGCACCAAGGAATAACAGACCCAAAAGCAGGACTGACACGACAGGGTACATTTTAACTGGGATCCTTTTATTATCGTTTCAGGAGACAACTTGGAACAAAAGCCGTACTATGAATGGCCGGCTAGATCGCGGAGTGTACTACAATATATGCTTGCTCTCTATGACGACACAAGACGATCTGGCAATGGGACGGGGGGAACGCGGGCCTTTTATCCATGGGCGGCAATGGGGAACAGGTAGAGTTAATCAGGGCGGAGCAGACAATCACCGCACGCACCGGGAGGAAGTCAGGTGACCTGGAAAGCCAGAACATATCATAAGACAGGCATAACCCTAACACTTCTGACGGGATGTCACAAATTGCTCTTTTATAGGTATAATCATTAACAGTTTAAATATATAGTTTATTAGAGAAGAATTCATTGGACAGTTCTCCATTTCGGGATTACAAATGTCTTTAAATAAAGGAAATTACAAAGCTGTTACAATTTCTGTATTCATATTCATATGCATGTTAATGCTGTATTACAATTTCTGACATTTTAGACCGGCAGGCCATATACCTTCCACAGTTCATGGGTCCAAAACACACAGTGACCCCAGTGGCACCAGTTCAAAGTGAAGTTCCTGTAGGCTGACATGTCGACATGTTTAGGCAGACACATACGATGGCGCATGACATAGCTGTTTTTTTGTTTTGTTTGTTTTTTTTATAGTCTGTAAGGTAAATATGATGCCATGGTGGTGTAGAGGTAGCACCTTTACCTCACAGCAAGAAGGCCTGGGTTTGACCCCAGCTTGGGCATTTCTGTGTGGAGTTTGCATGTTCTCTCCGTGCTTTTGTGGGTTTCCTCTGGGTACTCCGGTTTCCTCCCACAATCCAAAAACATGCACAGTAGGCTAATTGGCTGTTCCAAGTCACCCCTAGGTGTGAGTGTGAATGTGTGTGTGTGTGTGTTGACCATGCAATGGCCTGGCAAGTTGTTCAGGGTGTACCCCACCCTCACCCAGAATCGGCTGAGATGGGTTCCAGCCTCCCCGTTCCCCTGATTAGGATTAAGCAGCTAAGAAAATGAATGAATGTAAGGTAAATATAGATTGAATGTGAGGCTAGGGGTGTTCTGCCACTTCTGATTCGAATCACATGCCGTTGCTTCCTCCATTGTTTGCTGCTTATAGTCATTTTGCTTCTGTGCAAGGCCGCAGAGATTATGTGACTGCCTGGCTCTGTTTGATTGGTGAAACGAAGTCAAACGTTGTTAGTGGCTACTATTGATTGGTGAAAAAGAGTCATGTGATAGAGCCTGTGGTGGAAGTATCTCTGTGTATTGGCCTGGGCATAGTTACAGCATCCCCTGCCATCCCCTCTTGAGCAGCCAGTTAGGGCACCTTTACAGCCTGAGCCATGGCTTAAAGCGGCACCTCTTGGTCCTTAAAGCCCTCAGCAGCTGCGTTAATACATGTTCGCATGGCTGCAATTACTTCACTTTATACAGGTTTGGTTTTACCCAGCCGATGTGCAGAACATTACTGCACTTTAGGCAGGTTTGGTTTTACCCAGTTGATATGCAGAACAGTCCCTCACCTTTTTCAGGTGTCCAGCTGAAACCAGCACTCAGATCCTGATAGATCCAAAATCATGTTATCCCTGTGGGACTAAACTCAGTGAACCCTTGTGCCAATTTAGTCTAAGATTTAGAATGTCCAATCACATGGTAATTCCTACTTTCCTACTCCCTTCGATTCAATGACAGTTCCACAATTACAATTCAATTTTGCTATTGTTTTTTTTTTTAAAAGAAGGAAAAAGAAAAGAAAATGCATATTTCATATATTGTCCTGCCCTGCTAAGTCAAATAAAGTTCACACACACTCTAGTAATAATACTCTTTGCACTCCTGCTCATCTTTTTGACTGTATATAAATTTACAGAGACAAACAAAAAAAGGAAACTTATCATCATAGAAAAGGAAACTTAATTATACCTAAAACTTGGTGAAAGTATAATATTACTATATATAATATATTACTATATATTTCTAATATATTGATTAGAAAGCCTTGCAGAGCTGGTAAACCAAATAATCAGTACAGTAACAGTATTTATAAAAAGAACAATCATGACAAAACAAAATATCTAAAGGGAAGAAAGAAAAACACAATAATAATAATAATAATACAGTTATAATATTAACATTAATTAAAAAAACACTTTAAAAAGCATAAAGGAAATGAGAGTGTCAACTGACACCTTAAAGGGAATGAGGAGAAGAATAATCTTTTGTTTACTCTCATCACATATTTAACATTGCTTGTTTGATGATAATCTACCACTTTCCAGCTAACATCTCCCATTTGTGCACCCAAATACCTCAATGTTACACAGGCACCAATGACAGATAGACCCAAAAGCAGGACAGACTCGACAGCTGTGGCTCTAATAGAGTTTTATTAAAGACTCAGATAGGCAGACTTGGAAATCATGGCAGTGAGGTAGAAGACAGGCAAGATCTGAGAATGCTTCTAAAGCTATGTTAGCTCTCTTGGAAGGCATATAACGATCTGGCAACGGGACAGGGGAAGCGCAGCCCATTTATCCCCAAGAGGTAATGGGGACCAGGTGGAAGCAATCAGGGTGGGGCAGATAATCACACACAAAGGAGGGAGACCGGGGACCTTAACAGATCTGACGAGACACCCAGATCTTTTGGCACCTCCTGGCCAAGGCATGGGCTGAGGGAACCGTCACCTCTTCTTTGTTGGCTGGGAAGAGTGGCAGTTGATATCCATGGACCACTTGAAAAGGTGAGAGTCCATTGGCCGCAGTGGGGAGCGAGTTTTGGGCATACTCTATACATGTGAGGTGTTCGCTCCAGGTAGACTGGTTCTGCACCACTAGGCATCTCAGGCAGGTCTCCAGTTCCTGGTTCAGCCACTCTGTCTGGCCATTGGACTCCGGATGGTAGCCAGAAGATAGGCTGATGGTGGCACCCAGGCGCTGACAAAACTCTTTCCAAAACCCCAATATGAACATGTATTTGGAGAGACCATGGATCTGGAAGAACTGTGAAATCAGGACTTGAGCTGTTTCTTTAGCCGAAGGCAGTTTGGGCAGGGGAATGAAATGGGTCATTTTGGAAAAACGGTCTACCACTGTCAGCACTACCGTGTTACCTTTTGATGGAGGCAGACCTGTGACGAAGTCCAACAATATGTGTGACCAGGGTCTGTGTGGCACTGTCTCGACACCTTGCTTCTGGCGCAGACAGAGCAAGCTGCGATGTACTCCGTGACGTCCTTAACGAGGGAGGGCCACCAGAATCGCTGCTTGACCACAAACACCGTTCTCTTAACATCAGGGTGACATGTTAGCAAGGACGTGTGTGCCCAGTGTATAACCTGCAAGCGCAACACTTCCAGTACAAACAACTGGTTGCATGGACAGCCCTCTGGAGTGGTTACACCCTGGCTTGCCCACTGCTCGTCACTTTCTATCTGCCAGGAAACCGCTCCTACCACACAGTCGGGAGGTGGGATTGGCTCCGGTTCCTTGGCAGCCAGTTCTGGTTGATACAGGTGAGACAGAGTGTCGGGGTTGGCATTCTGAGAGCCCGGCCTGTAGGAGAGGGTGAACCGAAACCTGCTAAAAAAGAGGGCCCACCTTGCTTGTCGCGAATTTAGTCTCTTGGCCGACTTGAGGTATTCCAGATTCTTGTGGTCCGTCCACACTAGGAAAGGCTGATCTGCCCCTTCCAGCCAATGTCTCCACTCCTCCAGGGCCACTTTAATGGCCAACAGCACCTGATTCCCAACATCATAGTTCCTCTCTGCCGGGGATAACTTGCGAGAGAAAAGCACATGGGTGAATATGGTTATCTTTGGGAGATCGCTGAGATAGAATGGCCCCCACACCTGCATTGGAGGCATCCACCTCCACAATAAATTGAAGCTTGGGGTCCAGCATCTTCAGGACCAGTGCAGTGGTCAACAGCTTTTTTTAGCCCCTCAGCCTCTGGACTCCACTGAAATGTGTTTTTAGGAGAGGTTAGTGCATGTAGTGGTGCCGCCAATGAAATACACTGAAATTGCAGATAAACTTCCGGTAGAAGTTGGTAAACCCCAGAAATTGCTGCACTTTCTTCCAGGAGGTGAGAGGTGGCCAGTTAGCGACAGCACTAACCTTTTCGGGATCCATCTGGACATGGTTTGGGGACACAACTAAACCCAGGAACGAGACTAAGGTGGTGTGGAACTCGCATTTCTCTGCCTTCACGAACAGATTGTTCTCCGATAGGCGAGTCAGGACCTGCCAGACATGATGCTGATGGGTGGCAAGATCTGGGGAGAAAATGAGAATATCGTCCAAATACACAAAGACAAAATCATTCAGGTACTCACGTAGGACCTCATTAATGAAGCCCTGGAAGACGGCTGGGGCGTCCTTGCAATGGGACAGGGGAACTGCAGCCCATTTATCCCCAAGAGGTAATGGGGACCAGGTGGAAGCAATCAGGGTGGGGCAGATAATCACACATACAAAGGAGGGAGACCGGGGACCTTAACAGATCTGACGAGACATCACACTCAAAACATTTTCAATTCTACAAAGTTATTTTTTGAGACAAAGGAAAGAACAAACAACAAATAAAAGGTAGGATAACTAAAATAAATAACAATACAGAACATTTGGACATATACTAGGAAAGAGTTAACTTCCCATGCTTCATCCCTGTTATCTTAGCCTTGGGATTTCCCATAACTCCTCCGAGCACTCAGTTTAGCACCCCCAGTGGCACCTGATACCCCGATTTCCTCCACTTCACTATTTATTTATTTATCTATTTCATCTCATAGTGCCTTCAGTGTACATACTGTATATCCCAGTGGTCAGTTTTTATCCACAGGTGTTCAGAGTTTACATTTTTATCTCATGTTTCTAAAAGTTTGTGTATATAATTATCTTGAGTTTATATTTTGCTCTTGATGGTGTTAATTGCAGTTTATTGCCTTGATTGTGCCTTTTTAACTTGACTGTACCTTAAAAAAAAAAAAAAAGAAAGACTCATATAAAATTACATTATGTGTGAACATAATGACAGTAAAGAATTCTGAATGTTGTTAATCTATATGTAACTAATAACAACAGCCTTCCACTTTGCAACTATATGCACATTGGGGACGGTAACATGGCTGCTCGTCCAAGCCCCAAAGTAGCCTCAAAGTTGAGTGGCTCACTTAGTCACATGCAGCATCCAGTGGTTATCTAGATCAGTGTTTTTTTTTTACAGAAAATAAAAGTGTCATCAGCAACAGTGAACTGTTTTTGTTTCATTTGTTTTTACCTATTTTTTAGGTTTGACCTTGGGGTGGACTAGGAATGGTAGTTGTGGTGGTAGTGGTGGGGGAGGGGTTTGACCTCGAGTTTGAAAAACCCTGATTATGGGTTCACAAGACCTCTATGAGCACAAAGATTTCAAGGGCACAGTTTCCCTTGCCTGGACACGGGTTACCAGGGTCCCCCCCCTGGAGCCAGGCCTGGGGGAGGGGCTCGAAGGCGATCACCTGGTGGTCGGGCTTCTGCCCATGGAGCTCGGCCGGGCCCCGCCCTAGGAGGAGACATGGGTCCGCCCTCCCATGGACCTACCACCTGTGGGAGGGGCAATAGGGGTCGGGTGCAATGTGAGCTGGGTAGCAGCCAAAAGCGTGGGTTCTGCTGGACCAATTCTTGGCTACTTACTCTGGCTCTTGGGACATGGAATGTCACCTCTCTGGTGGGGAAGGAGCCTAAGCTGGTGTGTGAGGTTGAGAGATACCAGCTAGATATAGTTGGGCTCACCTCAACACATAGCTTGGGCTCTGGAACCACCCTTCTCGAGAGGGGCTAGACCTTATT
>JAQMYF010040217.1:0-12334 GCA_030014195.1 Neosilurus mollespiculum
TCATAAACTCGAATATGTTTTCAACTGAAATTTCTGATAAAGACTCTGCTTGAGTTTTTTTAGCGACAGTTGATTGTCTTCATCAGCCTCCACTTTACTGGTGGACACCGTGTTTTTTTTTTGCCAAATGTGAGCTATTACCGGAACTTTTGGTTGAACTAAATTCCCAAGTCATCTTGAATGCACAATAATAAGCATGTGGCTTCTAGCATTTGCACTAGTTATTGGGAATTTTTTACCTTTTGATTATGTTGCCCCAGATAAAAGTTTAAGAATTGATAAAACCTGCGAAAGCATAGTGAGAATTTGAGGGCCAAGTTTAAGGGTCAAAATCAGACACACTCCGCCTAAATCAGAGTGGTTGGCATTTCTGCTCCAGACTCTTTTTTGTCAAATTTGTGGCCTATGAAAGGTCCATATAGACACCAGCATAAAATGTTTAAATCTCTATTTCAGTAGCTAAAATAGATAGGACCCACCCCCCCAAAAAATAAACAAACAAACAAATAAACAAACAAAAATAAACAAACAAACAAACAAACAAACAAACACACAAACAAACTATCAGTAGTTTTTGCATGATCCTGCTAACAGACAAAAATAAAAGCCTTTAATGAATTCCAGAATTTTCTGGATAGATTCCAGATCTAAGACCATACCCTTTTGTTCCAGCAAGTTTGGGTTTGGTGAAAATAAGTTGAGTAATTTTACAGTAGTCTTACAGAAGCAGTGTGGATTTCTATGTTGCCTAATAGGAATGAAGAGAGGCGGACATTGAAAAAAAAAGGATTTTATTTCAGTTATTTTCATTTCATTCAGATTGGGAAGTACTCCAGATACCTGATATTGAACTAATTTTCTTGTCTGTTAAAATGACTTGCCAATTAAGGAAAAAACATAGTGCCAAGGTAAAAAATAAATAAATAAAACTAACCCAAAGCAAAACAAAGTCCAAATATTTGACACACTCATATGTCTATGTAAAACTGCTGGCTCACTGATTAGAGGATGCTTTATAATCTGTCTTTTAATGAGTACCTTGCTAAAGAGAAATCTACAGACAGCAGACTATTAGAGAAAAGGCTGAAACAGATTTTAAGGGGACATACGGTGTAAAGTATTCAGTAGAGGAATTTTCTTAGTCTTTAGTTCTTGATAACATTTTGTTGAAATATCTTTTCTTATTTTACCTGGTTTGTTGTCATAAAAGCATGCTACTCTTAAAAATGTTTTAGTGTAAATTTGACATTGGATGAAGGGAAAGAGATAAGAATTACAACAGCATACAGGTGCTTTTCGTTTCTATTGTACTGTGCTGTGCTTAGCCCTGGAGGCTTGATTTTCAATAAGCCTGAGCACACAATATTTAGCCTTGCAAAGTCTTGTTTATTTCACATTCAGAAGCCTGAAGCCCTTTCTGCTATGTTTATAAAAAAAAAAAAAGCTTTATTTGACCATGTTACTCTATGAACACTTTTTGCATCTTAGAAAAAAGAGTGGCAGGAAATAAAAGAAAATCCTGGGTTTGATCCTAGGCTCGGCAAGGGTGTTTCTATGTTTGCATGTTCTCCCCATGCTTGCATAGATTTACTTCAGGTACTCCGGTTTCCTCCCACAGTCCAAAGAAATGCACATTAGGCTAATTGGCTGTTCCAAATTGGCCTTATGCATGAGTGTAAATGATTGTGTGTGCTGGCCCTGTGATGTACTGGCGAGCTGCTCCAAGACCCCAACAAGGATAATGAACTATTGAAAATAAATGAAAAATTAGTACAAGTAAATTATCAGTCAATATTTATTTGCAGTAACAAGGACATTACCCAGCCAATAGTAAAACAGCAAAAAAAATTTGTGTCTTGTATGGGGGAAATGTATCCTATTATAACCATGTGAAACATTTATATATTGGCCTTGATATTGATAGTGAAGGCCCAGGTTGCACATCGTGACCTACATATGTCGTTTTCTCATTGACTATGTGCTTTGTTCAACTTGAGTGTGTGCGTAACAGGCAGCATGAAACTGACAAAAGAATACATCACATATTCCTAAGCACAGCTGCAAGATAAGCTACAACTAAGAGAGGAGAATGAAGGGCTGCAGCCTCAAACAATCTCTAAGATATATGGCTCCTCACTTCACCTCGTGTAACCAATCATGTTCCATTGCTACCACAAGATGGTAGCCTGCCTTTATGTGTTATAAAAGGTCAGGTGGATAAAGAAAGGGCAGATATCTCACCAAACCTGTCTTTGTTGCTCTAATTTGTATATTGTAAATAAAACACCTTTGCTTTGTGAGCTGTGTGTGTGAGGAATTTTAAGAAATTTCTATGACAATTTGGTTGGAATAGGAATAGGATGGAATAGGCATTTCCCAGGACCCCTCGTATGGATGACCCTGAGGAAGACGTTCGTGGATCAAAAAGGAATCCATCCTGAGCACTGCATGTTGAAGTGAGAGACTCAGGGCAACATGTGTGGGTCCGGGCGATTGCCTATCCTCGAACAAAATATAAGAAAGTGGGACTTAAATATTTGTGTTTGCAGTCTTTGCTTTAAACAGATGACAGTCATAGAATCTTAGCAGTGAAAGATGTGAACATTTAGTGAAAATTGAGACAGGACTATCCAGTTTCCTTGGAGTGGAGAAATGGAGCACTGGAAATTTACGTTCATGAACCTTTCTTACAAAATCTGATATACTAGTCAGAACATGAGGGAGACGGTTTGAGACGGTCCATCTGTGAGTGATCAAGCTGCACACACAAAGCTGCTTATGAGGTAAACTGATATCGAGTTGAACAATTAATAGCATTTGGAATCAAAGTAATTTTTTTAAATAACTGTTGAATTGATACTGAAATATTTCTGAGGTAAAAGGTTTCTGAGTGTTCAATAGGAGTGAAAGTTACAGCAAGAGTGTGGAAAAGAGAAGTGCGGTGAAGGAAATTACTGAAGTGGTGGCCACTCATGCAGAATGTAGTCATGAAGGTCCTAAGATAACCTTCATGAACATTAACTATGGGAATGACAATTTTGCTCAGTTTGATGTATATGTGCAGCCAGTGGAACTGAGCTTCTTAATTCAAATATGCTTTTCTTTTTCTTTCTCTAAAATGTATTTTTGTATAATTCATTATACAGGCCTTAGCAGATCAAGCGACGGGATTCAGCAAACACTCCGGGATGAGTGCAAAGAAATAGTTGTCCAAGAGTTATCTTACTTCTGACCATCTTGGCTGTTTTATTTATTTATTTATTTATTTTTAGCTTCAGTGTTTTCAGGGTCAGTCTTGACTCCTTTCTTTGATACAATGTGTCCAAGGTAGCGAACAGTTGTCTGAAAAAAATTACATTTCTCATGGGACAACTTAAGTCCATACTCCTTGAGTCTAGCCAGTATGCGCATTATCCTGTCTTCGTGATCCTCCTAAGTCATTAAGAAAATGATTAAGTCATCGAGGAAGACTAAAACCTCTCGCAAGTGCATATCACCTGCACACTTTTCCATTAGTCTCTGGAAAGTGCAGGGTGCATTTGTTATGCCTTGAGGTATTTTGTTAAATTCCCAAAACCCTAATGGAATGACAAAGGCTGTTTTGGGTTTGTCTTCCTCTTCAACCTCAGTCTGGTAATAACAAGATTTTAAATCAAGAACAGTGAACCACTTGGATCCAGTCAATGATGAAAATGTCTCCTCCAGGTTGGGAAGTGCATATGCATTCTTAATAGGTTGGAGATTGAGTTTGCAATACTCTTTGCACAACCAGGCCTCATTGTTTCTCTTTTGCACCACTACAATCAGAGAAGAGTAGGGGGACTGAGACTCTCTTATGACACCTGCAGCGAGAAGCTCCTGGAGATGTTTTCTCACTGCATCTACATTATGTCCTGTGGGTGTATGGGCCAAGCCCAATGTTCAAAAGGAATCTCATCACTTTGTTAGTGCATCCAAAGTCTAGGTCATGGTGTACAAAGACATCTGGAATTTCATGTAACTTACCAAAGTTGAACCTCAACACTTTGGATGCAGACTCTTCACGATCACTTGGTTTGTTCACACTGTGCTGTGAGAGGACACAATGGAAAACTCAAAGATCACCAGTGACATAGGTAGGTCATTGAATGGTGACATCTTGATCCGACTCAGTGGAAATGGCAACAAGAACTTTGTATGGAGCACAAGCAGGAAGAGTGATCAAGCAGCTCTTTACACAAAGGTCGTCTTTTATCTGTTTGTGTGTGTTTAAGACTATCCAAGGTTCTAAGCTAAGTGGTGGGCTTTTAATAATTGGCACAGTGAGACATATAAGCGTGATTATAGAATAAACTTATCAGACAGGGCAGTGAACCTCTCATCTTCACTGCAAAAAAGGTTACTCCAAAAGTAAGTTAAAAAAAATAAATAAAAACAAGATATTTTTGCTTGTAATAAGCAAAACAATCACCAATGGAAAAAGTGAAAATTCACTTGCTAAGATTTCTTGAGATAAGACATTATTTTTAAGCCTTTAAAGATATAAGAGATCTTGAAATAAGCTAGGAAAACTCATTCATTCATTCATCTTCTTCCGCTTCTTCTGGGGTCGGGTCGCGGGGGCAGCAGCCCAAGCAGTGAGGTCCAGATGTCCCTCTTCCCAGCCACTTCCTCCAGCTTTTCCGGGGGGACGCCAAGGCGAGAGATGTAGTCCCTCCAGCGTGTTCTGGGTCGGCCACGGGGGCCTCTTCCCGGTCGGACATGCCCGAAACACCACACCAGGGAGGCGTTCGGGAGGCATTCTAATCAGATGCTCGCGCCACCTCAACTGGCTCCTCTCAACGCGAAGGAGCAGTGGTTCTACTCCGAGCCCCTCCCGGATGACAGAACTTCTCACCCTATCTCTAAGGGAGAGACCTGCCACCCTGCGGAGGAAGCTCATTTCAGCCGCTTGTATTCGTGATCTCATTTTTTCGGTCACTACCCAAAGCTCGTGACCATAGGTAAGGGTAGGAATGTAAATTGATTGGTAAATTGAGAGCTTTGCCTTCTGGCTCAGCTCCCTCTTCACCATGACGGGCCGGTACAAGCTCCGCTTTACAGGAGAGGCTGCACCGATCCGCCTGTCAATCTCCCGCTCCATCCTTCCCTCACTCGTGAACAAGACCCCAAGATAATTGAACTCCTCCACTTGGAGCAAGACCTTATTCCAGACCCGGAGGGTGCATTCCACGCTTTTCTGACTGAGAACCATGGTCTTGGACTTGGAGGTGCTGATTCTCATCCCAGTTGCTTCGCACTCAAGCTGCGAATTGCTTCAGCGAGAGTTGAAGGTCCTCGCTCAATGAAGCCAAAAGGACGACGTCATCTGCAAAAAGCAGAGACGAGATCCTATGGCCACCAAACCAGAACCCCTCACACCTTGACTGCATCTAGAAATTCTATCTATAAAAATTATGAACAGAACCGGTGACAAAGGGCAGCCTTGGCGGAGTCCAACCCCCACTGGAAACGAATTCGACATGTTGTTACCAATGCGGACCAACCTCTGGCTCCGGCAATACAGAGACCGAACAGCCTGTACCAATGGGTCCAGTATTCCATTTTCTCATACTTGTTGTGCATTTTTCTGCTTATTGTGAATTTTTGTGGTCATTGTGTGTTTTTGTGCGTTTTATGATTATTGTGCGTTTTTGTGCGCTTTGGAGAATTTTTGTGCATTTTTGTGCTTATTGTGCGTTTTTGTGAGTTTTTGTGAGTTTTTGTGTTTTTTTTGCATTTTTGTGCTTTTTGTGAGTTTTTGTGTGTTTTTGTGCTTTTTGTGCAATTTTGTGCATTTTTATGGTCATTGTGCATTTTTGTGGGTTTTTGTGCATTTTTGTGCTTATTGTGCGTTTTTTGTGTTTGGGTGCGTTTATGTGCATTTTTGTGATAACTGTGCGTTCTTGTACGTATGTGTGCGTTTTGGTGAGGTTTTGTGCATTTTCATGCTATTTCATGCATCTTTGTGGTCATTGTATGTTTTTGTGCATTTAATGCTCAATGTGCTCATTTTTTGTGGTTTTAAATGTGTTTTTTTTTTGTCTTTGGGTACTTTTTTTGTGTTTTTGTGCATTTTGTGCAATTTCGTGCATTTTGTGGTCATTGTGCGTTTTTGTGCATTTTTGTGCTTATTGTGTGTTTTTGTGCATTTTTGGGCGTTTTTGTGCAGTTTCGTGCATTTTTGTTGTCACTGTGTGTTTCTGAGCATTTTTGTGTTTATTTTGTCTTTTTGTGGTCATTGTGTCTTTTTGTGCGTTTTATGATTATTGTGCGTTTTTGTGCGCTTATGAGAATTTTTGTGCATTTTTGTGCTTATTGTGCATTTTTACGGTAATTGTACGTTTTTGTGGAGTTTTGTGCTTTTTGCGCATTTTTGTGCTTATTGTGTGTTCTTTGTGTTTGGCTGCGTTTATGTGCATTTTTGTAATTATTGTGCGTTCTTGTTCGTATGTGTGTGTTTTTTTGTGTTTGGGTGCGTTTTGGTGAGGTTTTGTGCATTTTCATGCTATTTCATGCATCTTTGTGGTCATTGTATGTTTTTGTGCATTTTATGCTCATTGTGCGTTTTTGTGCATTTTTGTGCTTATTGTGCATTCTAGTGCGTTTTTGTGCATTTTTTGTGCTCGGTATGTGGTTTTTTTTTTGTGTTTGGGTGCTTTTTTTGTGTTTTTGTGCATTTTGTGCAATTTCGTGAATTTTGCGGTCATTGTGCGTTTTTGTGCATTTTTGTACTTGTGCGTTTTTATGCATTTTTGTGCAATTTCGTGCATTTTTGTTGTCACTGTGTGTTTCTGAGCATTTTTGTGCTTATTCTGCC
The DNA here is from genome assembly GCA_030014195.1 of Neosilurus mollespiculum. Classification (NCBI taxonomy): domain Eukaryota; kingdom Metazoa; phylum Chordata; class Actinopteri; order Siluriformes; family Plotosidae; genus Neosilurus; species Neosilurus mollespiculum. Next base: position 6,839 of record JAQMYF010040217.1, read on the forward strand.
TTTTTGTGTCTTTGGATGCATTTGTGTGCAATTTCGTGCATTTTATGTTCATTGGTCTTTTTGTGCATTTTCATGCTTATTGTGCATTTTTCTGCTTATTGTGCAATTTCGTGCATTTTTGTAGTCATTGTGTCTTTTTGTGCGTTATATGATATTTGTGCGTTTTTGTGCGCTGTTGAGAATTTTTGTGCATTTTTGTGCTTATTATTCGTTTTGTAAGTTTTTGTGCATTTTTGTGCTTATTGTGCATTTTTGTGCTTTTTGTGCATTTTTGTGCTTATTGTGCATTTTTGTGCATTTTTGTGCTTATTGTACGTTTTTTGTGTTTGGGTGCGTTTATGTGCATTTTTGTGATTATTGTGTGTTCTTGTGCGTATGTGTGTGTTTTTGTGTGTTTGGGTGTGTTTTGGTGATGTTTTGTGCATTTTCATGCTATTTCATGCATCTTTGTGGTCATTGTATGTTTTTGTGCATTTTATGTTCATTGTGCGTTTTTGTGCATTTTTGTGCTTATTGTGCATTCTAGTGCGTTTTTGTGCATTTTTTTGTGCTTTTTATGTGTTTTTTTTTTGTTTGTTTTTTTTTGGGTGTGTTTTTTTTTTGGGTGTGCATTTTCTGCAATTTCATGCATTTTGTTGTCATTGTTCGTTTTTGTGCGTTTTTTGTGTTTTTGTGCAATTTCGTTCTTTTTTGTTGTCACTTTGTTTCTGAGCATTTTTGTGCTTATTCTGCGTTTTTGTGTGTTTGGGTGTGCAATTTTGTGCATATTATGTTCATTGGGCGTTTTTATGCATTTTCATGCTTATTGTGCATTTTTCTGCTTATTGTGCAATTTCGTGCATTTTTTTGGTCATTGAGTTTTTTTTGTGCGTTTTATGATTATTGTGCGTTTTTGTGCATTTTTGTGCTTATTGTTCATTTTGTGATTTTTTGTGCATTTTTGTGTTTATTGTGTTTCGCAATCCTGACACACAACAAGCACAATAAAACACAATGACATCATAAATGCACAAAATTGCACAAAAATGCCACACACAAAAAAAATGCACAATAAGTTCAAAAATGCACAAAAACGCACAATAAGCACAAAAATGCACGAAATTGCACAAAATGCACAAAAACACACAAAAAACACAAAAACAGACAAAAACGCAAAAATGTGCACAAAAACACACAATTACCACAAAAGTGCAGAAAAATGAACAAAAACTTGCAAAAATGCACAATAAGCACAAAAATGCACAAAAACAACCATAAAATGCTCAAACGCACACAATGACCACAGAAATGCACGAAATTGCACAGAAACACACAAAAACGTTCAATAAGCACAAAAATGCAGAAAAAAGCACAAAAATGCACAGTGAGCAACAAAATGCACAATAACCAAAAAAATACACGAAATAGCACAAAAATTTACAAAAACGTTTAATAAGAACTAAAATGCACAATAAGCATAAAATGCTCAAAAACACACAATGACCACAAAAATGCACAAAATTGCACAAAAATGGACAAGAACACACAAAAATGCACAATAAGCATAACAATGCACAATAAGCATAAAATGCTCAAAAACACACAAAAATAACCATAGAATGCACAAAATTGCACAAAAACATACAATGACAACAAAAATGCATGAAATTGCACAATTAGCACATAAATGCTGAAAGAACCACAATGACACCAAAAATGCATGCAATTGCAAAGAATTGCGCACAATAAGCACTGAAATGCTGAAAAAACAAACAATGACCACAAAAATGCATGAAATAACACAATACTGCACAAAAACACACAAAAACGTTGAATAAGCACTATAATGCAGAAAAACGTGCAAAAATGCACAAATACGCAAACTAAGCACAAAAATGCACAACAACACACAATAAGCACAAAAACGCACAAAAACGCACAAAAATACACAATTAGCATAAAATGCTCAAAAATACACAATAACCAGAAAAATGCACGGAATTTCACAAAATTGCACACAAATGTTCAATAAGCACAAAAATGCAGAAAAACGCACGATAATGCACAGTAAGCATAAAATGGTCAAAAACACACAATGTCCACAAAAATGCACGAAACTGCACAAAATTAGACAAAAAAAGCACAATAAAGCACAGAAATGCTTAAAAAAACATGATCACCACAAAAATATTCAAAAACGCACACAAATAACCATAAAATGCTCAAACACATACAATAACCACAGAAATGCACGAAGTTGCACAGAAACACACAAAAATGTTCAATAAGCACAAAAATGCAGAAAAAAAGCACAAAAATGCACAATGACCAAAAATACACGAAATAGCACAAAAATTTACAAAAACGTTGAATAAGAACTAAAATGCTGAAAAAACAAACAATGACCACAAAAATGCATGAAATTACACAATAATGCACAAAAAACACACAAAAACGTTCAATAAGCACTATAATGCAGAAAATTGCACAAAAAATGCACAGTAAGCATAAAATGATCAAAAATACACAATTTCCACAAAAATACACAATCAGCACAAAAATGCACAAAAACACACAATGACCACGAAAATGCATACTATTTTTGTGCTGATATTTCGTTTTTGTGCAATTTCCTGCATTTTTGTGGGTTTTGTGCATTTTATGCTTATTGTGTATCTTTGTGTTTATAGTGCATTTTAAATCTAATTAAAGGTTTTGTGTTAGGGTGCATTTTTGCAATTTCGTGTATTTTGGGTCATTGTGCATTTTTTTGCTTGTCGTGCATTTTTTTGCATATTGTGTGTTTTTTGTGCGGGTTTGTGCATTGTGCATTTTTGTGCGTTTTTCTGTTTATTGGGCATTTTTGTGTCTTTTGGTGTGTTTTTGTGTGTTTTTGTTTGTTTTGTGCAATTTTGTGCATTTTGTGGTCATTGGGTACTGTTTTGTGCATTTTATGCTCATTGTGAATTTTTGTGCATTTTTGTGCTTATTGTGCATTCTAGTGCTTTTTTGTGTTTTTTTGGGGTTTGGGTGCATTTTTTTTTTGTGTGTTTTTGTACATTTTGTGCAATTTCTTGCATTTTTGTTGTCACTGTGTGTTTCTGAGCATTTTTTTGCTTATTCTGCGTTTTTATGTGGTTTGTGTGCAATTTCGTGCATATTATGTTCATTGGGTGTTTTTGTGCATTTTCATGCTTATTGTGCATTTTTCTGCTTATTGTGCATTTTTGTGGTCATTGTGTCTTTTTGTGCGTTTTATGATTATTGTGCGCTTTTGAGAATTTTTGTGCATTTTTGTGCTTATTGTGCGTTTTTGTGAGTTTTTTTTTTTTTGCATTTTTGTGCTTTTTGTGTGTTTTTGTGCATTTTATACAATTCCGTGCATTTTTATGGTCATTTTGCCTTTTTGTGGGGTTTTGTGCTTTTTGTGCATTTTTGTGCTTGTTGTGCGTTTTTTGTGATTATGTGCATTTTTGTGATTATTGTGCGTTCTTGTGCGTATGTGTGTTTTTGTGTGTTTGGGTGTGCTTTTTTGCATTTTGTGGAGTTTGTGTGTTTTTGTGCATTTTTGTGCGTATTGTGCGTTTTTGTGCATTTTGGGGCGTTTTTGTGCAATTTCGTGCATTTTTGTTGTCACTGTGTGTTTCTAAGCATTTTTGTGCTTATTCTGCGTTTTTGTGTGTTTGTGTGCAATTTCGTGCATTTTTATGGTCAATATGCGTTTTTGTGGGGTTTTGTTATTATTTTACCTTTTTGTGCATTTTTGTGCTTATTGTGCGTTCTTGTGCGTATTTGTGTGTTTTTGTGTGTTTGGGTAGTTTTGGTGAGGTTTTGTGCATTTTCGTGCTATTTCATGCATCTTTGTCATCATTGTGCGTTTTTGTGCATTTTTGTGCTCATTGTGCATTCTAGTGCATTTTTGTGCATTTTTTGTGTTTTTATGTGTTTTATTTTGTGTTTGGGTGCGTTTTTTTGTGTTTTTGTGCATTTTGTGCAATTTCATGCATGTTGTGGTCATTGTGTGTTTCTGAGCATTTTTGTACTTATTCTGTGTTTTTGTCTGTTTTGAGTGTGTTTTTGTGCATTTTCATGCTTATTGTGCATTTTTCTGCTTATTGTGCATTTTTGTGGTCATTGTCCCTTTTTCCTTTTTTTTCAGATTATTGTGTGTTTTTCTCAGTTTTTGAGCATTTTTTTGCATTTTTGTGCTTTTTGTGTGTTATTGTGCATTTCGTGCAATTTCGTGCAATTACTTTTCTTTATTAATTTTCTTCAAATATAAACACACAAAAGACAGGACCAGACAAAGCAAAACAAAACAAAGCAAAACAAAACAACAGTACCATACAGCAACAACAACAAGCTGGGAATAGCAACGCAAAAACCAAAACAAATCAGTTCCGGGTAAATGTGACAGATACATAATGCAAAATAGAGTGCAATACAATGAAAACTAAAAGGTAATTAATGTTGTTTTTATTCAAATGCCCTTAGCAAATTAGCAGAAATATTTTCATTAATGTAGTCGAGAATTGGTTTCCATGTTTGTTCAAAAATGTCAGTTTTGTGGTGCAAAAGACAAGTTAGAAAGTCCAGAGGTATGTATTCCATTATTGTCCTGTGCCAACCTGACAAAGAGGGGGCCTTATCTATGATCCAGTGCATAAGAATATTTTTCCGGGCACAAAAAATCAGGACGTTATACAGTCTTTTCTGATATTTATCATTGACATGATCATTTGAGAGGCCCAGAAGAAGGGAAACCGTATCAGCAAGCAAAGATATATCTTTAATAATAAAATCTCTGACTTGAAAGTAGCGAAAAAGACCATCCCTTGATATGTCATATTTCTTCATAACTTGATTGAAAGTCATAAGCTTAGGGCTGACAAAGAGATCACCCAGGGAAACGATTGCCTTAGCCGTCCAGTGTTTGAAGGCACCATCTAAGGTCTCTGGAAGAAAATCAGGGTTATCAGTGATTGGGGTGAAGACTGACGTAAGCCCTGATCTGCCTTCCATATGCTGTGTGATCCTCCATGCTCTAACAGTATTAATTGTAACAGGGTTGCTGCGAAGTTTTTTAATACATTTCAAATTACTAATAAAGAGTAGATTCTTTAAAGGGCATTTGGATAAGCACTTCTCAATATCAAGCCAGGTTGAGGAAGCATCCTCTTTAACCCAATCAGCTATATATCTTAAGTGGGCACTCAGTTGGTATCTCTGGATGACTGCAATATTGATATTCTGATCCGTGGTCTTCGTTTACCCCAAATAAATGAGCTAAACCAAGCGTTGAGCTTTTTCACTATTTTATGATTAAATAAGATGGGAATCATTTGAATTGGATAAAGCAGGCCCGGAAGGATATTCATTTTCAGAAGCGAAATTCGTCCTAGCCATGAAATGGGAAGATCGTTCCATCTCTCCAAATCTCGTTTTATTTTATCAAATAGAGGGTTATAATTGGCTGGAAACAACTGATTAAATTTAGGTGTAATATATATACCTAAG